>JAZHYW010039819.1:0-125993 GCA_037355805.1 Ixodes ricinus
CCCCCCCCCCCCCCCTCCTTCTCCCCTCCCTCACACACACACACACACACACACACACACACACACACACACACACACACACACACATAATAATAATAAATATATATATACACATACACACACACACACACACACACACACACACACACACACACACACACACACACACACACACACACACACACCCCCCCCCCCCCCCCCCCCCCCCCCCCCCCCATATATATACACACACACACACACACACACACACACACACACACACACACACACACACACACACACACACACACACACACACACACACACACACACACACACACACACACACACACACACGCGAGAGAGAGAGAAAGGGAAGAAAGTATATATATATATATATAGCTGCGGCTGACCCGCAGGTCATTCATTTGTAGATGTCAATTATAGTTGTTCAGCGAAACGAATACGTCCCAAATCTTCTAAACCGCAGCTGTCCGGTGGGAGATATCCAAGAAGGTATTATTTTTACACCAAACTATCGGTGTATTATGTTAAACACGAGATTGATTTGAAATTCCATACTGATAGAAACTGAGATGAAGAGGAGGAGATGAGAGCGCGCAGGGACATCAGAGCGCCCATCTCTGGCTAGGAAGGATAAAGGCTGGGTGCAGACACTTGCAGGTGTTGAGTGCGTTTGACTGCGTTGCGTGCGATGAACCGAAACGTCGGAGAGCGAGTCTGGAACGCCATATCTGTGCTTGCGCATGAAGCGTGGAATCACAATTCAAGCGAATCTTCTTGGCACGCGATATAAGCAGCAGGGATGTCCTGGTGTCTCGCTGCCGCAACGCAGTCAAACGCAGTCAAACGCAACTGTGTGAACCGGGCTTTAGATGGTAGACGCAGTAGACTCTTCGAACGCGTTCAAACAACAAACTCCGGCGTCCGGCGTTCGCCTTCGAAAGCGTTCGAACAGTGAGTAGAGACAAAGGCGGCCAGCTCGCGGTGTGGACACCGCGAGGGTCGCAGATGCCACATAAAGTCCTTTTCCTCACATTGGTTGCAAGCGGCGCCATCGGACGGCTCCTTGATATGCGGCTAATGGCATCCTGTCGCGAGCCCGGTACCCATGCTTCTCTAGTGGGAGATGTGCCTTTTCTAAAGTCGTCTTCTGGGTGCGCGACGTCATGGTAGAACTTGGCACTTGCGATACGCGCGTGGCTTATACACTGCTTTGCCATCGGGGCCCTAGTTTCGTGCCTCAACGGCAGCAATAACATTTCTCTTTATAAAAGCGTTGAAGTTAAGATAGCTCTGTAGTGGTGTCTAAGCCAGTATCCATAAAGGCCAGAGCAGACGCTCCAAGCGGAAAGAGCGCGTGCCCGGATGCCATGGGAACGAGACACCATGCTTTGTATTGCTTCTTTCTTTTTACCTCAGTGGCGCCGGTTCGACGGCTGAGACGCTGCTCGGCTGAGGCTACTTGTGTCCTCACGTATTATATCATACACCAGAGCCGGTACTGTCACCACAACGTCGTCGTCGGGGAGTTGAAAGGCGTGGTCTCGGTAGCGACGCCGATGGTGGCGTAAGATTAGTCCGCTGGCTAGCCACAGCGTACGGCACCGCCATGTTGACGAAGTTTAATCACCTCATCCGAAGCGAAGATTTCGAGCTCAAACGACGGCTCGCGCAAAGTTCTGAAACGTCACTTTGACGTCAGCGACGACTTCGACAAACGAGGTTTCTAATCTCTTTTTATTTATTTTTTACACAAACTTTGTAGCGATTTGAAGCGTCACGTGTCGCTTAGGGACAATCTGAAAAGCTTTAATTTTAGCTTGGCGTAGGGATGTAGGGACAAACGGGCGCCACGTCATCGGCGAAGCCGTTCAATCAGCGGGCTCCTCGCGCCCATCACGCTGGCGCATGCGCGCCTCGATGAACTTTGCTACATTCTGCCGCTCTCAAAGAAATGAGCGTTCTAATGATTGACACTGGCTCGGCGCGACGTCAGCGTCGCGGAGTCTAATTAGCGCGTTCCGCGAACTTCGGGCGCGCTGTGCTCGACGAGTTGAACGACCCAGGGGTCTCCAAACCCCGGCCCGCTGAAGTCTTCAGACCGGCCCGCGGCTGGCCGCGGACCGAATCCCAAGGAAGCCCGTCCCGCGGCCCGTTTCCAGCAGACCCACTCCGAATGCGCCAAAGAAGATACCAGAAAGAAACTGCATCGTAGCGGGTCATCACCAGTATCACCATTATTAGTCCCCGCCTTCATATGTTTCTGCAACCACGTTAAAATTCCTTTGCGTTCTTTAGGTACAATGTGTCAGCATTAGTTTTATCATTCTCATTAGTCTTTTAACTGCGCGCAATGGGCCGAGGTTTCCAGGCTCTTAGGATAATGCTTTTATGCTTGGTGAATTTTCCGTGGACACAATAGTTGCGTAACTTCATAATTAGCTAACTATTAAGTTTCGAATTGAAGTGTATGTAATCATCCAACTTAGGTGTTTTTTTGTTTTATTTAATACCTACTCTAACATTTCTATTAGCGTTCGGATTCTTACCTAGGTTTATTCATTTAGCTTTTCCTGCGTCTATAAATACTATGTTTCTCCCCGTCGTCGAGATTGCGACAGACAGGCACGTAGCCAGGGGGAAAGGGGGGGAGACAATGCGGCCCCGCCCCCCCCCCGAAAACGTCCATTTTCCAGGGGCCTCCTCTCCCGCCTTCCCTCATTCAGCATTTTGTCATGGGCGGCCCCCCCCCCCCCCCCCCCCCCCCGAAACAAATTCTGGCAACGTTAGTTTGTGTTTAACTCCGAGACCGGGGTACTTCGGAAAAGGGACAAGAGAAAGAGGCCGCAAGGAGGCGACGTCTCGGTCGAGACGTCGCCTCCTCGTGGCCTCTTTCTCTTGTCCCTTTTTCCGAAATACCGCAGTCTCGAGGTTAAACAAAACTATGGTTGACTCCCTCCAGCTCGCCTGCACCCTTACAATTTTTTCTCTGGCAACGTGCCTGGCGACAGATGTCCAATCCGGTCCCTTGGCCAAAACGTTTCCTGGACCTCTGTCTTACACCGTGGCCTCTACCCACTAATCATTCCAACCCGAGCTCGGTGTTCCGACGTCCCGCCGCCCCCTCGACTCCCCTCATGGCATGACTCTCAGCCCTACCCGTACACCGGTTGGCGTGTATTTCTTCCTTCGCTTACGTGTTTCAGGCGTGCTTTTATTTCGGGTCTGGAACTTCTGGTACCATCCCGGGCATCCCTCAAATTGCTTACACAAATATTGTCACCATTCTTTACTAAAATTACGTTTCTTTTTTTTTTTTTCTTTTTCTTGAGCACACCGAAGGCAATATGCCTGATCAAAGCAGTTCCGTGTTCCACCGCCACTCCCCGAAAACTATAGCCGATAAATAGATAGATAAATATAAGGTACCCTTAATTTCCTGGAGCAATTAACTGTCACGATGCGGATCACGACTCAAGATTCGTGCGCGCACGAGTTTGCGTCGTGTTTTGTATGTGCGCCGGATCTCTATTCGCCACTCTAGTGTTCCTAGATTTCAGAGTGTTTCCAATTTCTCCATAGGGGTCACGTGGTTTATGGGCCGCGTTTGCAATACGAGCTGCGAGAAAGTGAGGAACGCGTTGGTCGTCTGCTAACGTCTCCGCCTTTCCGCCTGCTTGTCTCCTCGACACGCGCAAACGCAGTGCACGCGCACTTGCCCCCCCCCCCCCCTTATTGTTTAGTTGGTTCCTCTCTTTAATCTAGGCTCACTGCACCACCCTAGAGAGCCTAGATTGAAGAGAGGTACCAACTAAAACCGTGAGAGGGGAGGAGGGGGGGGGGGTGGCGATTGTAATATAATGGCTTCCTGCGCATCCTGCGGACAATGGTTGCAAATGCGCATCGGGATCGAGTAGTTGAAATCTCCTTGTAATGCAGGCTCTCTGCCACCCCAGAGGAGGCAATGTGACCCAGCCGAAAATACCTGAAGCAGAGGGGCGATGGGCTACCGCTCCTTTTGAGCATGCCGGCAGTCCTGCAACCTCGCTGGGGAGCCTGGCAACCAGGAAATGGGATGTCACCCGCCAAATTGTGTTATCGAATTTCGCACGCACTCTGAATTAGGAACATTTAGAACGCGGTGCCGCGCGTCATCGCACTGAGAGTGTTTCTCGTTAACGAAAGCATACGTCTTTGGCTCTGCAGTCAGCTGTTCAAACTTCTTTATGTGCAACAATCTTTTAAAATGTGGCGTTCTTTCATTTATTAATCTTGCCTAAAAAAAAATTACTCCTCACAAGCTTATTCGTAAGTTTTGTCGCTGGATCAATAAAAACGACCGATGCTTGGAAACAGATACGCTTATACAACCCCCCTAAAGCCCACCAGCTTCTTGGGGGCACAATAAAGCACAAGATTGATCGATTGATTGACAGTAATCAATTGTAGGTGTGACAAAGGTCGGTGTCACGACTTTTCTTTTTATAAAACGATTTGTAACCGCGAGTTTGTATTGGCTCAATTTAAATAATAGCACCCCCTCCTTAAAAATACAGGTACTGTACGCTCTTTCGATCAAAAGCTAGAAAATGCGGTAGCCTTGCGGAACGTCGTTAGGTGAAAACAATTAGGAAAGGATGTATGGTCATCGCAAATACAGGTTGTAATATGCCAGGCACACATCGAAGACTACGTCAAGGACGGCGTCTAGGACGTCCTCTAGGACGACGCCAAGGACGGTGTCAAGGACGACCTCTAGGACGACCTCAAGGACGAGAAGTCTAGGACGTCCTTTAGGACTACGTCAGGGACGGCGTCGGGGGCGACTCCCTAGGACTACCTCAAGGAGGACGTTTAGGACGACATCCAAGGAAGATCTCTAAGGATGATCTCAAGGACGCCGTTTAAGACGACATCAAGGACGGCGTTTAAGACGACGTCGAGGACTACGTCCTGGAGAACGTAAATCTTGACGTCGGACCCACTCCTGAGCGAATTGGTCGCAGGCGACATCCAAGAACAACCTCTTAGGACAACCTCAAGTACGACTTCTGGGACGACCTCTAGGACAACCTCAAAGACGACATCTAGCACAACCTCTAGGACGTCAAGTCCCGTCAGCTTCAGCTACCGACGCTTACGAGGCTTACGTGACCGGCGCTTACGTGAACGGAGCTTACGCAACCACCGGCACTTACAGGACCTTGATTATGCGGCCTTGAGCTTCAGCCACAGGAGTTACAACCTTTAAAGGATATGGGCGTTGTTGGGCCTATAAAGCTACCACTTCAAAAATCACGCTTGTCTGTTTGGTACTATATTGTATTCTGTTTATCCTCAAGGCGCGCTCTAAATACACCACATTTATTCCATGACGCCATGGTGTGACCTAACGTCATGTGACACCACGGCGTCAGTGTCACGTGACTTCACCACGGTGTTCACCTGATGACGTCACGGTGAACCCTTTCAAACGCTAGGGGTGTTACGTCAACACCATGACGTCGTCAGCGTGATGTGACCGTTGACATATCCGCGGACACAAAAGCGCTAAGAGCTCAATAAAGTTTATGCATTTAGAACCGTTCGTCTTGCGTTATCACAAAGCCCGCTCGTTCCAGCGGGGTACAACAAGCCATACGTCCGTTACGCAAGTGTGTCATAGATTTGAGAGAGGGACCAACTCAAACCATGGAGAGCGTGTGCAATCTAACGGCGGACTCCTCCTGGACGAATTTACCACTTGAGTGCACTTAATTGCAAGCATTTGTTCACCATAGGTCGTTTTATAACAAGGAACCTTCCAATCATCAGTGCATCGGGTAGGGTATGTTTGCTCTTTGGGCACTAGAGAAGCCAATTCAGTGAGATTATAAACATTTTTATAAACTTCAGATTTATAACTTATGCATAAACGAAATTCGTATAAGCTATTTACGCGCATCAAATCTACGCCTCGAAAAAGAGGTGAATCTGGGGGTCATATGGAACATTACAGATGTTTCTGGGTATGTTTTCTGCAACAAAAGTGTTTTATTTATGTTTGTATTGGTGGTATTGCTCCAAAGACCAGAGCAAATTGAATTAGGTTTCAATCTATCGTATATGGAGGGAGGGAAAAGATTGAGGCAGAAATTTCCAGGCTGTATGTACGCAGCGGATACTGTACTCTTAGCAGATTACCGAGAAGAGTTGCACAAATTTATTGGAATTTGCAGGCGTGGAAGGGCGCTTTTGGGTTTAAATTCAGCGGAACAAATTTGGAATTATGTTTTTCAACAACACCAAGGCAGATAATTTAAAGATACAGGACATAGAGACAGATATGGTCGACAAGTACAAATATCTGTGAGTGTGGATCAACGAAGGAAAGATATACCTCGAGGCATACGAGAGACATATAATTGGTAAGGGTAAAACGAATTCGGTCATTAAGAAAAACAGTGCGCTATGGAACTTCAATAGATACGAAGTGGTGCGGGATTATTGAAATGACTAATGTTACCTGGATTGACATTTGGTAACGTAGTCTTGTGCATGAGTCCTGAGTCACCCACGGACGTAATCTGCTTATCGGGAACTATTAATTTCCGTCTCGTAATGCCTCTGTCACGGTAGGTCATGCTCTTGTCGACATTTCTGATTTTTCCGACTTTTCAGTTTACATTGTTTTAATTTTTGGGGACTTTAATGTACCTGGCGTTAACTGGGATACCTTCAGAAGTTGCCAATATTTTTGCTGATTACTTCAGCAGTTGTTATTTAGTCTGTCAGCAAAGCACTCAGCCGCAAGAAATAAAACCAACTGCCATGATTTCTTGTCTGGTATTAGAGTAGATGCCGATGAAATTGCGGAAGCAATAAAAAAAATTAAAACCGAAGCTATCTATAGGAGCTGACTCTATTCCATCCTTTATTATTAAGGGATGTAGTGAATTTTTTATACCTATTATGTTGCACATCTTCAACCTCTTTCTTATTTCTGGTGTTTTTCCTTCTCTTTGGAAAAAAGCGGTTGTTGTACCAGTTTTGAAAAAGGTGACAGCTCTCTGAAAGGCAACTACCGCCCAATATCTTTGCAATCTGGGTTTTCTAAAGTTTTTGAACGGGTTATGTATTCCCGGATTCTTTTTTATTTTCGGCATAAGTTTGTAGGATGTCAGCATGGTTTTTTGAAGCGACGTTCGGTTGAAACAAATCTTTGCTCTTTTTTAAATTACTCTGCCCCTGTTGTTAGCAAACAGAGAGACAAGTTGATTGTATCTTTTTTGACATGTCAAAAGCTTTCGATAAAGTAAACCATGAATTGCTGTTACACAAATTATCGTCATATGGTTGTTGCCCAGAGCTATGTAACTGGTTCCGTAGTTATTTATCATCTCGACGGAACACAGTTCGTGTAGATAACAGTCATTCCGACCACTTCTTTTCCACATCTGCAGTGGTGTCCCTCAAGGCTCCATCCTTGGCCCGTTGTTGTTTTTGATATTCATCAACGACTTGCCGTCATATGTTGGATAATGCTCAAATATTGTTGTTTGCCGATGACATCAAGCTTTTTATGAATATTCACTCTTCTATCGACTGCAGCGCTCTGCTGCATGATGTTTCACAGATTGCTATATGGTGTACAGCGAATAACTTATCTCTGAATCCATTGAAAACAAAAGTCGTATCTTTCTAAGGCGTCACACCATAATAGACTGCGATTATGTTTTGAGAGATGCCTATCAAACGTCTTTCTGTTATAAAGACCTTAGCGTATACCTTTGATAAGGTTCTAACATTTACTGCCCACGTGTCATCTGTCGTTGGCAGTGCAACAAGAATGCTTGGTGTTATATCTCGTATTACGAAGCACTTAATAACCCGGCTTTCCTTGGTTCGGTTATTCTGTGCCCTAGTCAGGTCTAGACTTGAATTTGCTTCAGTAGCTTGGAATGGGTTAAATAAAACTCAGGCATTGAACATTGAAAATGTACAGAAGAGGTTAATACGCATTGTGTATGATCGATATTCTCAACGTCGCTTCTATTTTGATTATGAATTTCTTCTTAAAAAGTTTCGATGACAAACTTGTCCGATAGAAGAGCGGAACGTGACTTAGTCTTTTTTCATAAGTTAGTAAACGGTGTATCAGGTAGTGGCTCGCTTTTAAGTGATGTTAATTTACATGTTCCCTCCCGACCCACTAGAAATCATTGTACTTTTTACATTAAAGGCCTGTTCACCACATCGAAGCGGAGCGCTACAAGCGTAGCGCTTACCTCGCGCTAAGCGCGTGCTGACGGGAGCGTTCACCAGCTCTGTATCTCACCGTCAAAACTGTTGCTCGTGGCAGGCGATAAGCAGCTGACGGCACGTGAGGAGCGCTACATTAGCGCTTCGCTGCATGTGAGAACCGACCTTAATACTGTCTGTGATCTCTCGCCTTTATCACGCTGCCAACTGCTTTTTAACCGCATCAACAATGCTGAAGTGGATATATTTAGCGACTCTCGGGTGTTCGCGATGAAATTGAAAGTACTTGTTACCAATTTGTAACGTTTGTGTATTTCTGCCATGTCTCTGTTATTTTAATTCCTCATTTATATGTGTACCAAAGAAAAGACTCGTTGGTTGTTTTTGGGCACTTGAAAATAAATATTTATTTTTATTATTATTAACTGGGACTCTTACCGCTACGGATGTCCAGTGCGGATATGAGCGCTAGATGTGAGCAGGAATTACTCGATTTCGTGAATTTTAACGACCTTCATCAAATTAGCCGTGCCGTAAATGCTACCGGTAACGTCCTTGATTTGACTAACGTCAAAGCGGCCTCGGAGGCCGCTGTTGCCTATCCAGTCGTTTCTGTTGACAAGTGGCCTCCTCCTTTTTTAGTAACGGTCTCCTTTCCGTTTATTATTAGTTCAAACATGCAGACTCCTGTGTTTGATGATGCTCGTGCTAACTACTTCGCACTGCACCTGCATCTGTACGATACTGACTGGGACACTGTTTTGAAATATGCCGACGTTGACTGTGCCGTCTCTCGGCTGACAGATATTGTCAAGTTTGCTTTGGAGCGCTTTAAACCGGTAAAGTGTAGTATCCGAAGTGCAGTTCCTCGGTGGTTCTCACGTGATCTCCGGCGGGCACTGACCTGAAATCGCGTTATCACAAGAGATATAAATCGTCTGGCTTGAACAAACGGCGCACTCTATTCAAGGAGCATCGGTCTACGGTGAAGTGATTGATTAATAGAGACAAACGCCTACTGCACGACCCTTTAGACTGACCTTGGGCGTTGTCCTGACCGACTTTGGGAATATATTTGGTACAGCAGGCCATCCAGTGGAATTTAGGCTATAAAGGCCTGTTTTACACATGAAGTGGAGCGCTACAAGCATAACGATGACCTCGCGCTAAGCACGTGCTGAAGGGAGCTTTCACCAGCTTTGTATCGCACCGTCAAAACTGTTGCTCATGGCAGACCAGTAAGAAGCTGACCACTCGCGAGCAGCTCTATACAACAGCGCTTCTCTGCATGTGAGAACCGGCTTTAACTCTGAAGACTCTTACCAGTCATGTCTCTGACTCTTTGAGTGTCTGCAATCTATTTGCATCAGCACTTCTCATCTATAGTAATCCCCAATGTTCCCCAGTGTAACAACACAACTCTTTGTCCCGATAATCTTCTTATATCAATTCTTGTATTGACAATTAATGATGTGGTCTCGGCCATAAAAGAACTTGCCCCGAAAAAGTCATCCGGGGAAGATGAGATACCTGCCTTCATTGTTAAATGGACACTGACAGGGTATTTATGCTCGCCGAGGTTTTTTGTTGTACATGACATATGATAGCCGAGCTACCCAGAACAGAATTTGCGGCTCGAAATTCGGTTTCTTTCCGCCCGAAAACCGCCGATCGAGAACTGGCCGGTTTGAGTCGCGCTCACTCTCTTCTCCGTGGTCACGGGCCGTTTTCTAAGGTTTAGACACAACCACCAAATTTAATCAAAGTCGTGGGTCATTGAAGGCACACACTCAATATTAAGAATAGAAAAAAATATGAAACCCATTTTTTTTGTGGCTTCTAAAAAACTGCAAATACGTTGACTGAAAAAAAAAAGTTGCACAGAGAACCGGAAGCATTCTGTGCGTTCACTGCGTAATTCTCAACATGGCGTAGTATCGCGTATCGTGGGACTCGCGGGCTGGACGGCGATGGCAGCGGACGACGGGCGTGGGACCTCTACTTCAGAACTGTCGTTCGCGGTACCGGCGAATCTGTCTTCCTTCGAAAGAGAAATTTTGGACCGATCAAAAGAATTGGGATTCATTCCGTACGACACGCCCGACCACCAAGCCGATTTGCACGAAGACGTCGCCGAGCCGTCGCCCCTTCTCGTGGCTGAAGACATCGCTCGCGCAAACGTCCAGCACGAAGTGCGTACTTCGATTTGAATATGCACGCGTACGATTTCTTTACTAGGTGCGAATGTGGCCAATGCGTGGTGCTGCCCGACTTCGAGCCTAGGAAGTGCCTTTGCTGGAGGGAAATCGGCAGCAAACTTTCCGACCTACAGTCGACCGGCTGCATTACTACGAACGAAAGAGTTCCCCCAGTAGCTCAGTGGAAAGGTGTCCGCTTCACACGCAGCGGACCCAGGTTCAATCCAGAGTGTGAGCGTACTTTTATTTTTGTCAAACATTTTGCAATATTTATCTTTTTTTTTACAATTATCACTGAAAAAAACAAATGTTGTGGACGAAACGTCGCTGAACTAAATGGTATGGGATTCCCTTTTTGACACCTGCGAACTCAATGTAGTCACTTTCCACAAAATGCAAGGAGCATATAAATCGGGTAGCGTCCGCTTTCCGAGGTGCCCGTAACTGTTCTGCAGGAATTGCAGCCAGCCATTGGTCCCGATCCCGTTGATCTTTCGGAAACTTGTGCAGACTCTGCCGCACAATGCCACTTTCGGATGCAGGACCTGTGAGGCAGCTCTTCACGCAACATCTTGGGAGCATTCTTTTCGGAGCCGATCACGGGCATTCACCACGGGCACTCACTACTCATTTCCAACTCTTCAATGTACAAAACAACTCATCTTGAAGGGCCGAACAGCGAGCGGAACAAACATAACTGCAAAGCAATCGCACGGCAAACGGTTCCCGCAACGCAATGTCGTCTGCTGCGCGCGGCCAAAAAAAAAAAACGGAGGGGAAAATAAAAAGCGCACGGTCGGGTGTAGCCACGTGACTTTCGGCACTCACTCTCTCCTCTATGTTTCTCCGACCTCCGTGCGCAGGTTTCGGTTTCGGTTTCGAGCAGTGGCGTTTTTCGGCTTTATTAAAAATATACGTGACTCTGTAGCAAAACATTAATTGGGTAGTCTTCTGACACCCTACTAAATCGCCTGGCAAAAAATGAAAAAAAAAGAGGGGGAGGGGGGTCAGTGTCCCTTGAAAGGGTGTCCTGTTATCTTGGCTCCTGTGGTGCAGTACATTTTTAACATGTCTTTAAAGACAAGTACCTTTCCATCTTCGTGGGAAAATGCTGTGGTTGTGCGAAAGCACAAATCTGGAAACTCTTCCTGCGTCGATAATTACAGACCAATTGCACTGCTTTCTGCTTTTTTAAAGGTTTTTGCGAAAGTTATTTTAAGCATCTGAGTTTTCCGATTTAGACCAATGCTCAGTCCAAATCAGCACGGTTTTTGTCGGGAACGTTCTGTTGAGACTAACCTTCTAACCTTTCTAGAGTTCACAAAGCCTATAGTTGGGTACCGTGGCCAGGTTGATGTTATATATTTTGACTGCTCTAAGGCGTTTGGCCTCGTAGATCACAACCCATTGTTTAAGAAGCTGTTTAATGTGGGTCTTTCTTCGGGTCTTTGCGACTGGTTTGGCAGCTACCTTAGCGATCGCTCAAATATGGTGCCCTACTTAGAATGCAAATCATATCTTTATATGATAAATTCTGGAGTACCACAAGGGTCGAACTTTGGATTTTTGCTTTTTATTATTTTTATAAATGGCCTTACAACTTGTGTCAGTAACTGAGAGATGCCACAGTTCGCTGACGACGTGGAAATGTATTACAGTATCCGCACGGCCTGCTGACTGTGAGCTGTTACAAAACGATGTTGATGCGATTCGACCTGTGGTGTTGTACAAACTCGCTCCTTTTAAACCCTACCAAAACTAAGGTTGTACCTTTCTCTCAGAAGGCAAATGCTATTGTTCATCCTTACTAATTGCACGACTGAAACATTTCAACCTTCAGTTGTACGTGACCTAGGTGTTTTGATTGACTCATGCCTCAATTTTAATTACCATGTTTCGAAAATTATCAATGATTTCTTACGCATCCTCGGCGTAATTGCACGCATTTCTCGTAATTTCAGCAGTCACACCTGCATAGTGCACCTTTCGGTCGTTAGTTTTATCAAGGTTGAACTTTTCGTCTACTGTGCTCGAATTCCCTGGGAGGCAAACATAGGCTATGGTTAGAGTGCGTACAGCGATGATTTATAAGAATTATCTATGATCACCACATTGGACGGAGAGTTTTTATGATTACGTGCGTCTCTTGGGTACAATTGGTCTTTCGCCTCTTTCGGATAGACGAATAGTTCGCGACATGTATTTTTTATATATAAACTTATTAACGCTGCTATTGATTCCCCCCTGTTATTGAGTAGAATCTCACTTCATGTTCCCGAGCGACAAAATCGGTCTGCGGTTTCTTTTACCCTTCTAACTTAGATATCTATTCCTCCGTGGACTCGGACGCAGATCATGTATGGCAAGTGTTTTAACTCTGACGTAAACATTTTCACCACCCTTGTATGTTAAAAAAAAAGTCTAATACTGAGGCTCACTTTGTAGTGTGAAAATAATTTTGGTCCTATTGTCTTTCACTTAGTGCAAGTGTAACCCTCCTAAGGCCTGTAGCGTATCCCTGACTATGCGGTTCCCGCGCCATCGGAAGTGATAACCACTCTCGCCATCAGAGGTGATAACCGCTCGCCCGCAGTGCCGGCGCACTTCACTTGCTTCTAGTCGTTTCTTCAGCATGGATCGGCAGCTAAGCAGCTGCCCGGTCACCAGCAAGCAATAAAGCGTTTACGTAAGGTGTACGCACCTCGTCTCGTTACGTTCGTCAGACGCGACAGGCCTTACCAGCTCTTTGGGGCACAATACAACACAGACTCATTGATTGATTGAAGTGCAGGCGAGATTGGAGATAGGACAAAGGAGCGTTGGCAGGATAGCTCAAGGGGCGCATGGGAACACTCCAAACGAGGGAATGTAAGGTGATATGGGCGAACCATCGTTCGAGAGCTGCAGTGAGTAAACTAAATTTTGATTAAAGACTAACAGACATTGAGGACACGCGGTAGGCGCATAATATCTATAAATATCCTGCATATGAGGAGTGTGAGCACGAAATAGACTAAACGAAGACGAAAGCTTAGGATGCAATTCCTGCAGACGAGACGGGCAATGGTGTGGCGCAAACTCGTTCAGTTGGAAAGGCAGTTAAGGGGGCAGAGAGATGGATGTGGGAGGAGAAAATGCAGGCGAAGTCAGCTTTAACGGTTCACAGGTCCCAAGAGCAAGAAATAAAGAAGGAAGGTTTATTCGATAAATCAAGATGGAGCTAGCTCTCTACTGTTTGAGGCGAGGACGGGAATCTTAAGAACAAAAACGAATAGGGCCAAATGCGAAGACACAGATACAATGTGCGCATTATGTAAGCAAGGGACGGAAACAATTGAGCATCTGATTCTAAAATGTAAGGAGCTTATAGTCCTGCCCTTCCCAAAAGACCTAAAAAAAAAGAAAACGTTTTGCGCATTATTTATGCGCTGCGCGAAAGTAGTTCTTACAATATTTAGTTGTCGGAGGAAGCAGTCGTACTTTTGGCGTTTGAAACGTGTACGCCTTGACAAGCTAACATATAGCTCATTTAAAATGCGTCTACATATGTCTTAATTACTCACATAAAGGGGGAATTAGTAATGTAGCGCGAAGAGCCGCCCTCTTTTTTACTGTGGTTCTTAAGCTGAACACGGGTATAGACACATTGGTGAAAACTGGCGCTGACTGGCGGCCAAAATGCGAAACGGGGTAAATGGGATTACCAATACTCGATTGATCGGAACAGAGGGAAGTGCGCGTTTGTTTTGTTTGTTTTCTCCCAAAGCACACCGCGACAGAGCACAATAGAAGAAGGGCAAAGAGGCTTACACTTGTCGAGGTCCCTCTTGGGGAACTTGAAGCGCTCGTGCAGCTCTAGGGCCAGCTCGCAGCGGTCGTAGACCTTGGCCCGGGCGGTGGCCCAGAGGCCGCTCATCAGGAGCGCCAGCGTCCAGGCTGGGAGCCGCCGCCGCCTCCGCTCCATCTCCCCTGCGCACCAGGGCACGTGGGCGGGGCGTCACTGATTGCACCGTCACACCCAACATTACTTATATGACTGGTGTGTTTACCGAGTTCAAAGAAGTGGTTCCTCGATTTCCGCCTGATGACGTCGTTGAAGTGTCATGCTGTCGCCAGTCGCGATCCTGGCGGCGCCTCAACAGCTGTGGTGTGTGTGGCAGACGCCTGTTCTGCTGCAGGTCGCTCTCCAGTGTGGCAGACGGCGGAAGCTTCGGCAGCCAGGAGTTGGGACGCCGCGACGACAGCGACACTCGCGTTCGGTTGTGCTACTAGCAGTTTCTCGTTAGCGTTTCAACGACCAACCGCCAGGATCGCGACATGCAACAGCATGACACATCGGCTTCTGTGACGTCATTTGTTTCCACTTCGAACCACTTTTGATGTATGGTCAGCATACGACGCTAAACACACCACTCAAAGACGCGTTCCAGGCACCATATAGTAATACTATGGTGCCTGGAGCGCGTCCCCGACTGGTGTCTTTAGCGTCCTATCACCCCGTACATAAAAAGCGTTCCCGAAGTGGCAACAAACGACGTCGCAGAAGCCGAAGTGTCCCGCTGTCGAATGTTGCAATCCTGGGGGTTGGTCGCACAAATGCCGGCGAAAATCCCGAGCGTACGCGAGTGTCGCTGCCGTCGCGGCGTCCCAACTTCTGGCTGCCGAAGCTTTCGTGGACTGGCACTCTGGAGAGCGACCTGCAGCAGAACAGGCGTCTGCTCCATCCACCACCGCTCTGCTGGGACACCGCCAGGATCGCAACCGGCGAGAACATGACACTTCTATGACGTCACAAGGCGGAAATTGACGGACCACTTTTTTGGACGCGCTAAACAGACGAGTTGGAGTCGCATTCCAGACACCATAGTTATACCTCGCTCGCTTAGTGAGAAAATAAACGCTTAGGGACCAACACATTGTTTACAAACAAGCCCGCGTTTGCCCACACCGGATATGGGCAATGCACGCGCGTATAGAATTTACCAGATTCGCGTGATGTGGAGCGTTGGCGCATGCGCCATGCCGACAGCAGCGCCACCGCAGCGGCATGACGTG
Organism: Ixodes ricinus; assembly: GCA_037355805.1. Lineage (NCBI taxonomy): Eukaryota > Metazoa > Arthropoda > Arachnida > Ixodida > Ixodidae > Ixodes > Ixodes ricinus. The sequence continues at coordinate 15,498 of JAZHYW010039819.1, forward strand.
AGTGACGTCACAGTCGAGTGTTGGTGTTAGAGTCACTGTATGGTGACTCTAGTTGTTAGTGACTCTAGTTGGTGTGTAGGCGCTGTTGTCATTCACCTGCTGGCGAAAGCAGCCACTATGTTCACCGAACACGCTCTTAGCGAGGGCGAGTACATTCTTCGAAATTACTCTATGCACTAAAATCAAATGACCTCGAAAAGGAACCGCAACAGGCACAAGGTTGGGGTGAGAAAACGCGGATGATAAGACACGGAAAAACCGCACGGGCGCGTTATCGCTCCGGTAGCCTTGCTCCTGCTGCACGACTGGGAACTTCGGCGCTCTACTGCGCTTCCCACGTGCCTCGAGTATTTCTAACAGTGACTGATTTGGTGGTTTTCGATGGCGCTCAGCGATTTTCTAATTAGAGCCACGTGTTTATTTCCGATAATTAAAAGTCAATTAACGTATCTTATTTAATTAGCCGACTGATCGTTATGATTAGCCCCTATACTATATCGCCCCTGGCCGTATAACTCACTCGCACAAACCGCGTTAGTGCCACTTTCCTGGCTTTTTTTTTACATATTTGTTTAGCTTGAAAGAGAAACACCTTGTATAGCGACACTCTCTAGTGGCGTTCAATTGAAACACTTTATATAATTAAACATATATTTTTCATCATTCATCTCCGAGATGTTGGAGCCCAAGACAAAAAGCCAACTTTTGTTCGCTTTTGCCAACAAAAGCCAAGCTACTGGTGCGAAGTCACGTCTTGAACATTGTCTATCGAACGGAGTACAATTGGCCCGTGCATGCGGCCTTTGGATCACAAATGTGAATCTGCGTGTTTAATTTACGTGACACCCCTAGAGGGTCTTAATGTGTGCAAAGGCGCGCAACCATTCGAGCGGAAATGTTTGGACTTTTCATTACTACCAATAAATGGCACCGCCTTTTAAAACGGACATGGCAATAAATTTTAAAATAAGAATGTATATTTGTGTGTTGTGTTGTCCTTTGTCCCCGTCCCCAGTGTCGGGGTTTTGTCTTAAATTATGTTAAACCTTACCAGCTCGTTCGCGCCCTAACGTTTTTTGGGTATATTTATTCGTCGATCTTCAAAACTTATTTTGATAGCGTGGCGGGCTCGTCTTTCTTCGAGGTGCTGTAACTGAACTTGTCGCCTCCTTTCAACATACCTAGCGAACGTTGCTTGTCAAAGTACTTATATCAATTAATTTCGCCTGCATAAAAAACAAAAAAACAAACCAAAAAAAGATACGATTCTCACGCTTCCTTGCCTACTTCCTGGTTGTCTACGCGCTGGGAAAAAACAAAAACAAAACAGGCGCCTAACTTCCGAAGGAAGGAAATGTTCATTCGGTCTTGCATCGCACACCTGTTCGGACGCAGGAAGAGGCGGAGGCAGGCGTCCGCCGTGAACGTTACGCGACAGCGGCGATAGATGGCACTTGCGATAGTCCAAACCTCCGCGGAGAATCCCGAGTGCAGCTCCAGCGGCACTGCTTCCGCGCTAGCCTCACCCTTTAGTACCGGATGCCTCAGGCCCCGCATGCCCGCACCCTTCCCGCGTGCACGTGCCACTACCGTGGCTCTAGATGCGCCCGGAAGGCTCGACGCCACGAGAAAAACTTGTTCATCTGAGACGTGTTCCACTCTGGTTCTCTCCACGCGGGGTCTCGGGACGCCCTCTTTTATCTCGATTTCCTACGTCGTCCCTCCTCCCGCCTCGGGCGAACCAACTTCCTGGCGCGGGCACATCGTCGGAGAAGTTTGCGTTTTAGTTTACACTAGAGAATATCGCGAATATATATAGATATTACGATATATATCAATCAGTCAAACTTCAAGGTTCGCCTAAGGTTACAAAAATAAAATTATATATATATATATATATATATATATATATATATATATATATATATATATATATATATATATATATATATATATATATATATATATACTGTGAACGACTTAATTTTCGCCGGCTCAAATTTTCGCGAATCGGGCCAAAGCTGAAAATTTGAAATTATTCGCGGGTTCTAATTTTCGCGAATCGAGTGTAGCTTCCGTAGCGTTCACATATTGCCCGAATTGTTCGCGGAACGTATTTTTCGCGTTTGTAGACGATTCGCGAAATTCGCGAAAAATTAGGTTTTTCGCGAAAATTTAGTCGTTTACAGTATATATATATATTTTTTTTTGTCGAACCTTAGGCGAACCTTGAAGTTTGACTGATTGGGCGAACTTTCGACCTTTTAGACCAAGTTCGACCTGTGGGCAGTGCTGCCCGAATTCCACACAAACGTTTCGAATTTCGGGAAACAAATAATTTATAAACTATATCAACTTATTACCCGTGTTTAAACAATATAAAATCAAACGTATGTCACCAGTTCTTTCCGTTTCTCTTTAAATTGAACAGCTGCAATGAAAGCTACTAGTGCGGCGGAAAGTTCGCACTCGGGGCATTAACAGCAGCAAAGCGGCAGTAATGTTTTGTGACCGTTAACACTGTCTATGAACAAAACACAGAAAAGCGCCGTTTTCGTGTTCGTGTTAACGGTGTCGCGCAGTCGACATTTAATGTACTTTATTTATTGTGTGCCCTCTGGGCTCGAAGGCATTACAGAGAGAGGTGTGTTTACAATCAAACAATGTACCCGCTAAATATTGCACTTTTCCACCGCCAGGTGAGGTCGGCTAATTTTTGTAACTTTCGCGCATTCACAAGGAAACTCAAGCTTTGGTCGCAATTTAGTGGACATTTAAGTCGCACTTCGCGTTAGAAGATCGAAAAAGTCGAGCCTTTTAAAACTCAAAATTTTGTCCCGTTATTCGCGAAAGATGAATATTTCGTGGCTCTTATTTTGGAGGGTTCTTCGTTCCGGCTTTCAATGCCGATCACTAATTATATCGTCTCTCATACGGGTCAGCAGCAGATGCGCGAAAGAGATGGGCGTATTTCATAATAAAACCGGTAGCGTGATGAGCCAATGCCACCTAGAAGACAAGGCTTGCGCATGGCGTCATCGTTCGTGGCACCCCGACCCGCCCCAAGCGGCAAACACGCCGAAGCTCTGCGGGAGACGCCGCAAAGTGGCAGACGCGTCCATCTTGGCGTCGCGACGTGCTAACGGCGCGCTCGTTGTGAGAAGCTGCAAGACGCACTGGCGGCGAGGCGGACGCAAACTTAACAACGTTGTGTAAAAAAAAAAAAAGAGCTGGTTAGGTGGTGCAAGTTGTTACCCGATTCAAAGGGTTCAGCCTTATCCATCCATCCATCCATCCGTCCAGTGATGACGTTTGGATGAAAAATGTCAGGCCTTGTCTTCTCGAATGTATTGGGTGAGCTTGCCCCGCTTGCTCGCGTTCTCGCCGAAGTGGCTTTTTCGCCCGCTCCCCGTGAGCGTGGTTCCTGCACGTCGGCCGACAAGGCTCATTATCTCCGCGGTGCTTTTCTTGTTCGGAAGGCTCTTCCAGTCCGCTGTAATTATGGGGATCGTTTCTGCCTGCTTTTAATGCCTTTTTTTTTTTTTTTTGCAATGTCGTGGATTTTTTTGGTTTAGTTTTTGGCGTAGGGTACGCTTTTTGCGGGCGTGCCGATATCTCTGAACCCAAAGGTGCGCTATAACGGTCGCTGCTTCAGTTTATGCGCAGTGTAAAACGAGAAAACCGCATATTTGCAATGACTGCAGTGAACCACTTTTATATTTTAGCCGCGATTCGCTGTAGAGCTTGGTTGCTGTAACCTACTTGCCGATAACCGCCATTTCTTTAACAATAATACAACTTTGACTAAAGTTACGTGTTTGTCATAAGGGTAGTTTGACTGTAATGGGTAACGGGTAGTCCGATAGAAACTCATCCGGCACGTGCTTGTCTTCCGCGCGTGTGACGAGGTGTTATCAAAGGCAGAAAGCTCACTCTAGAAGGGGCCAAAAAAGGACCATGAGCCCTGTTCTTGGAAATGTCTATAGACCTTTCCAAAACAGGGCTCCATGGCCGGTTCCATGCGTATGGTGCGTGATTTGCCTGTTTCCGGAGCGACGAACATGCGAGTGCTGGGCTGAGGACTTGTATATGTGGGAATGGTGTATATTGCCGCGCGCGCAGCTGGCCAAGTAGGCAGCGCTCGCGTGGCCCAACGGTTATCGTACCTGCCTCCCACGCGTAAAGCCATGGTTCGATTCCTGTTAGCGACGTGTCTTTTGTTTATCCGTGCATTTTAGTGTCTCCTGGCAAATGCGAGAATCCTGGTGCTTGTTCGAGGTGCAAATGTTCTAGGCGTCGAACTTTCTGCGCCGATTATTCCAGAAGCTCACGCGGGTACATAAGGCGCTTCGCGAGCGAGCCAGGGTCAGTTTCGCCTCAGCGTTCGATCCTGCTGCTTCGCCGCTTTCGACGCCCGCGACGCTCTGTTATTATTTTCTACCTTTTACTTTTGGGCACAAGTTCGCCCCATTAAACGTTCAGTTTCTTCAGTTATTATCGCCTCATCACTTGTCATTCGTCAGAGTATTACACGATAACAACCTGTGGGAGAGGAGGAGACGAGAGTGCGCGGGGACGCCAGAATGCCGAGCTTTGCGGCCTTAGGCTCGTCAAACGCAAAGTTGTAGACGAAGTTTACGGAGTTCGCCGATTGAACTCTTGTGACGATGACTCAGCGCTTTTCTTTTCTTTTTGAGGAAAGTTTAATTGGCGCGCTTCGCGAACTTTCGGCTCATACTTCGTGTTTGACGAGTTCAGACAGCACTTCCTACAGTCGGTGACAGGTTAAAGAGTTCAGGGGAAGCTCCTTCGCCTCTCTCCACTTTAAGAGAGCGAATGCTGGAGAGGAGGCGACCTTCTCTCCGGTATTCGCTCTAGTATAGTGTAAAAAGAGGGGAAGTGCTTTTCCTGAACACTTCAGCCGGGGTCACCTGCTTAACATCAGCTACAAAAGACAGCCTGCATACAAGTTCGACCGCGAGTCACCGCAACATCCGTGCTTCAAATGCCGCATGGCAATGATTTCAAGGAGAAAACTTGGCACGCGGCATTCGAACCACGAATATTGCAGTGTCTCTTGTTTGCAGACTCTCTTTTGTATGATGCCCGAGCAGTGTGAACCCGACTTTAGCCTGTCACCGACTATCGATAAAAAAGTCTAAGTGCTGAATTCGCCGGCGTCACTCAAAGAAGCAGCCCCAGGGCGCAGATTGGACACGACTGCGGCGTCAGCGTTCGGCTGGGACTCGGGTTCTCACTGATTGGACACGGGTTCGGCCTAGTACTTCAGCTTTTAGAGCCCCTGATTGGAATGATCAGTGGGTATAGACGGAAAGCTATACTCCATTTCCGCACAAGTCCAGACGCAGCCGACGCTACGAACTAATGGGACTAATCAAGCAGCGTGAAAAGCGCAAGTCACTGAACCTTTTCTGTTTATGAATGGGTCAATGACGATGGAACATGTACAGAAACATGACGAACACCATGATGGTGCACTTTTGACACTGTCTGATAGGTCCCATCAGCTCGTAACGTCGGCTGCGTGTGGACTTGAAGTGAAGCGAAGTATAGCTGCCTTTGGGGTCTCTACTCACACTTGGAAAGCGTCCGACTGCAAACGCCAGCGTTCGAACGCGTTCGCGTTCGAACGCGATGGAAGAAAGAGTAGAGACAAAGGCAGCTAGGTTTAGGGCTACCCACTAATCAGTCGAACCAGAGTTCGGCGTTTTGACGTCGCCGCGGCCTCTCGTCTCCTAGGATATGTCAGGAAGGTAAACATGAAAGCAGAACGAGGCGAATCGTAAGCGCTGGCATCGGACATTCTGAGAGTAAGAACGAGAAAGAGAGCGACAGGATAAAGCTGAGAAGGAAAGCAGACGATAGCTTAGGCGTGTTAGTTTTTACCACAAAAATAGAGTTGTTCGAATTCTCAGGAACTTTATTTATTTATTATGCAAAGCGCAACGCCGGTGTTTCTGTGCATAACAAAGGAGGAAAAACACTAGATACAAAATCTTGGAAGTCATTATGTATATTGGGGTTGTGTGGATATTTATAGAGCGTGTTGTTGGTTAGCCATTTCAAAGTTGCGACGAGTCACTCGCTGCAGATGAGCAATTTAGCCAACGCAGTACGGCAGCTAGCCTGGGGTATTTAGCGTGCATCAGGCAGTGGTGATACACTGACCGCACGCCGGTACGATGTTTATCCAGATCGAAACGGGCAGGGGTGGGGATCGAACCCAGGATCCCTGGGTTCTGCAGCGCGAGCTTGGAAGTCATTCTTTCCTGCTTCCTTGTGTATACCGAAAGCGTGACCAGCAATAGGGTCCCATCGGGACTTTCGATGTCCGGATGTATGCTCCACCGGTCGAGGCGCAGTGTGATTGTAAACGTGTCATTGGACATACTCGGGGACAACTTTCTGTTGCTACGCAGTCAAGCCTGAGCGTGTACTTGAGAGTGGATCAAAGCTCTGCACCGGCTACTTCTCTCTTCGGAACGGCCGCAGGAAGTTGTCATCGAGCATAAAAGCATAGCCGCCATAATCAGCGAGGCATGTGTTCTCGCGTAAAGTTGAAAACCGGCGCGATCGTTTTTCTTTCTTTTTAATATCACAGAAAGAAGCAAAAACATTCTCGAAGGCTTTGTTTAAGGTGATACGAGTTTAGGGGTTTCTTCCTTCCTTCTTGATGTGCCAGGCGTTCGGAGCTAGACATAAACCGGCGCGAGATCGCAGTTCGGCCTCCAGCGACAACAATGCTGGCATTACCGCAGAAACGAAAAGAACCAGGAAGTCATTCGATCCCGATCGAAGACGTGGTTTCGTGTGCGGATACCCTGCGGCTGGGTGACCTGTACCCCTGAACTTGCGTATTCGCATTCGACCGTCGTCGGGACCGAAGTGCGCAGTTTGTGCACGGCAGACTTTCTAGACTGTGGATCGACGTCCTCTCGCCAGTGCACCCTCCGAGGGAGAGAGAGAGAGAATAAACATTTATTGTGGTCCTTGCTAGTCCAGGACGTCATCTATAAATTCCCGGCATTTTTCTATATGCTTTACAAGCAAACTCCAGAGTAGAGTGTTGTGTGCGGGTGGGGGAGCGATCCATTCCTCCCAGCTGCTCGGGTGAAGTATTTTCGGTATTGTGTTGAGAGTTTCTTGTAGTGCTTGTTGGTTGTGAGGGCAGTCCCAAAGGATATGTTTATTGTTAGGGTATCGGTGGCATTTTGCGCACTTCGGTTGACCTTCGCGTCCCAACAAATGATGCGTTATGTGCGGTGTAAGGAGGGTGCCAGTCTGGGCTCTTCGTGCCAGTGTAGAGTGCAGTCGGTTCAGAAATTGTGAGGGGGATGGGAGAGTGGTCCTGTTCTCTCTCCATTCCAACAGTGTGTTGGTTCTGTTGGTGTGAAGTGTCTTCCTGTGTATGTAAGGGTCGTATGTTTGTGGCCAAGGAGTGGAAGGTCCCGGTTCAGTAATGGCTTCACGGGCGAGCTGATGGGCCAGCTCGTTGCCTTCGATTCCTGTGTGGCCTGGAACCTATTCCAATGTGACTCGGAGGTCTGGGTGGTCTTTCATGATCTTGGTGAGGTTAGTCTTTATATGAGGTGGCAGGTTGTTTTCTGTAAATGTTCTCAGGGCGCCCTGGCTGTCAGAGCGGATTGTGATGCTTTGTAGCTGGGCGTTTTCTTGAATGGCCTCCGCGATGGCTTGCACTTCCAGGCTAGTGGGTGATGGGGCCTCGCGGTGTTTTCGTTTTGTATTCTTCGTAGGGCCGGCTGTGGCCGTCGCACCTTCTTGAGTGTGGTGTAAGTAGACGGCATCGGTGTAGATGCAGTTGGTGGGTTCTGGTCGTTTTGAGAGCATATGGGCCCTCTCTTGTCTTCGTTCTTGCTGGCGCTCCGGGTCCATGTTTTTGGGAATGGGTCTGACCATGATGTTTGGTATGGTGTCCCACGGGGGCGGTTTCGGCGGGATAAGGGGGAGTGAGGTGATGTCATATCTCAGTGTCTGAAGGATTTTTCTGCCGTGCTGGGATGTTTGGAGCCTTTGTATCTGCCCAATTTTGTGGATTTCCGTCTTCTCTTCTAGCGTGTTCATTAGTCCTGTGGCTTGTAGAAGGTGAAGGGGGTGAATTTTGGAACGCCTAAGGCGATCCTGATGGCCTTACGTATGCTTATTTCTATTTTTGAGAGTTGCGTTTTAGTGAGGGAGTAGTATGGGAGTCCATACATTACTCGGGAGATAATGAAAGCTTCCATGATTTTCTTGATTTCGTGCTCTTTTAGTCCGTGCCTTTTTCGGGTGACTCTGCTGATCATATGTGTAATCTGGTGTATCTGTACTAGGGTTTTGTGGACCCAATCGTTGGCTTTGCCATTCTGGTCCAGCCAAAATCCTAATATTCTGATTTTTTTCCTTCTTGGGATGGCGTGTCCTGAGAGATTCAGTTGGATGAGGTTGCGGGTTTTTTCTGCTTGTGGTTGGTTGAAGTTGAGGACCACGACATACTCGGTTTTCTCTGGGGCGCAGGACAGTCCCAATGTGTGGATGTAGTTATGAACAGCGTCTAGGCCCTCTTGTAATGTATGTTCTTGCTGTGCTGGGGAGCCGCTGCAGCACCATAGTGTGATGTCATCCGCATATACTGCTGATTGGAGGTTCGTGATATCGTGAAGTTTGTGAGGTAGGTCCTTCATGGCAATGTTGAAAAGCGTGGGTGATAGTATGGCGCCTTGTGGTACCCCGGTGGTAATTACACTCTCTTCACTTTTATATTCTCCAATTTTGATCCGTATGGTGCGGTTGGAAAGAAAGCTTTTGATGTAGGCTTCTATTCATTTGCCTGGACTGATTTCAGCGATTTTGTCAAAAATGGCTTGGTGACTGACGTTGTCAAATGCTTTGCGGATGTCTATGCCAATTATCGTGCGAGTTTGAGCTGTGCTTGGATAGTCGTAGACGTCTTGTTTGATTCGTAGCATCGTGTCTTGTTTAGACACGTGCCTACGAAATCCGGTCATGGTCTGGTGGAAGGTTTCCTGGTTGTGCAGGTACCACCCCAGTCGTCGGAGGACCATCTTTTCCATGAGTTTTCCGACGCAAGATGTGAAAGAGATGGGCCTTAGGTTCGTGATTTCGGTGGGTGGCTTGCCTGGTTTGGGTTTAGTCCTCCGAGGGAGGACTAAAAGCTCCTGGTGAATTTTATCACTCGACGACAGACATTGAAAGTAGTACATGTTTATTTAGTAGTGTGGTGAAATGCATTTGACTATACTGCGGACAACTTTCTGTGGATATGCAGTCAAAGCTATGGGCGCACGGGCCTTCGCGCACCTTGAGAGCCGATCACACTTGTGCACGCGCACCATTCACTTCTTTTGAAATACCACAGGAAGTTGTCTGGAGGGTCAGGCGGCAGATTACTAGGTTCCTTGGTTTATGCCGTTAAAAGGTTCAAAGGAAAAATAAACATAGTAAATGATTTTCACGCGCTATAGGTCACGATTCATGTTAAAGCGGGAAAAATTCCCCGTGAGCATATCTTGATATATTTTAACCTACTAACCCATTGGCAGATCAACGTCCGTGCCGGCAACAACACAACCAAAATGGCGCAAATTTATTTCCATTTTTTTATTTTTATATAGGAAGGTAAGGACGAAAAACGTACGGAGGATGAAAAAGAAAGAATAACAGTACAAAGTGTAATTTCCCTCAAGCTATTAGTTAAGGCTAAAGGTATCCCGGGATGTCTGTAGTTCGCTGACCTTGAACAAAAGAATTCATTCCTTTGGTTCAGCCCCTAAAACTTCTCGTCTCCAGCTTGGATGAACTACCTGACACCTGCTTTCTTGCGGACCGTCGAGTATTTTACCTCCGCTTCCAAAACAAAAATCAGCCCGACAGAGGCCACCAAACCCGCACACGTGCCTCGCGGTCGACGCAATCAAAATGATCTCTCCCTAGTCATCGCAGAAGACAACACTCGAAGAGGAGACCTCCAGTCCTCCCATAAAACGCACCGTCACCCTCGACCGCGCAAATGCGTAGCCGCAGCGAGCAGGAAGCCCGTGTAATCATCGTGCGGAGGAAAGGCCGCACTGGAACGGACCGACAACCTCGGGAACACACCCGCTCGGCGCGTCTGCAGCGGTCACGGTCGCAGAGCCTCGGCGGTTGACTCGAAGCGTGGTCCCGCGTCCACGGCTTGTCACCTTCGCTTCGTCGCCAATCGGTCATCGTCTGCATCGGGCAGCGGCCATGCAACCCAGAATTGAGCGTCTTAATTTCGGACTTGGTTTATTTGTTACTGTTTCCTTTTGTCTTCTTCTTTTGGTATGCTAGCGTACATATTCGCTGAACTGAAACAATCACTCTTGAGATGCCAAGTCCCCTTGCGGAGCTTGTCTCTCAGCGTGGTAATTCTTGCGCTGTGACCGGATCATACATCTGGTTGCTATAATGCGTTGCTTCAGTCTGCAGCCATCAAAGTTGACGACGTGTTTGCTTGCCTTTGAGCGCGGTGATGCCTCGAGTAGAACGTGCATCTGAAGGCGTTTTCTTGAACAGATCCAATACATTCCGCGAGCCCGCAGCCGCAAGAGGTGACGGAATTACTGCTGCTTGTCATTCTTCGTGTATATGACGTGCTGCGTCGATGGAATGCAAGGATGAGACCTCACTGGCGGTTGGACATGCCTGCCACTGATGATATCCTCCTGTAGACGTGTCCCTTGCAGACTTACATCTTCTGGAGGCATTTTATTGAGAGACGCCATCGATAGGGTACGCGTGCCAGAGAGTTTATATTTCCCAAATCTAAGTAATTCTGATGATATTCAGTTTTGAAGAGGGTGTCTGTTTAATGCATCATATGAGTGCCTCACTTCCCACCAGTCAGTTTCCGGAGCAGCTCTTGTTAATTGGAAGAATTTGTTTAGACCCTTTAAACAAGTTTTATCAAAACGCAATGTTATCGGTTTCCGCCATATCTGTTGCAAAGAACGTCTCGACTCTCCATGAATTGAAAAGTTGCGAAGGCAAACTCAACTCAAAACTTAGATATATAGGACTTTACATCCGTCACATCGATAGAGTATCTATGTTTGGAACGGACCGCCCCTTTGCGAAGTCCGCTAAAAAGTTCAATCGGCCAAACGACTTTGGGAGGTTTTACGACTGCTGCAGCTTCATTGGATGTTTTCTTCACTCGTCGCAGTTTCAAAATTTTAACGGTTAGTCAGTGCCTGCAGGTTCTTTACGTCCGTCAAAAAGATTACGGATCTCAAAACCTCTGTAGCATTTCGAAACGTACGTTTCTTTTTTTTTTTATCGTTAACGGAAACGAAGACGACTTGATAAAGTACGGCTTTGCTTCTTGTCTTATATGCCGGAGGATGCTTCTAGGTCGATTGCGTTTACGTGACCTGCCAGCTACCGAGACCTGGAAAACCTGAGAAGATTCTGTGTATCTTTGTGTGTGTGTGTGTGTTTGAGGCCGGGGGGGGGGGGGGATGCACTTGCAGGCCTCTAGGGGGTTGTGGTCGGTATTTCGTTTTGGGCACGGGCTTCCCGGTAGTTCTGGCGGTCCTGCAGTTATCTTTGACAGCTCCCTGTCAATACTCCGGTTCGAACGCGTGGACTTCTGCGAAACCTTGTCTCCGTTGTAATCGAGGCGGCATCGAGGGAACCATCTGCGGGAAGGGCGGTGAGCGTTCGGATGCGGCTGGGGGGTTTCAGATGTACACAAATACGTTCGCTTTAGTTTACTTTTTTTGTAATTTTATTATTCTTTTTTGGATAAGGGAAGAAGGCGCAATTTCACGGCGGCAGCAATAGTATAATGGTCGACAACGCCGGCGCATCTGGAACGGAGATGTCGACCCTTCCAAGCAGATCTACAGCGGGTCCAACTATGTGTTTTTTGGGCGGCTAAGAGATTCTAAGAGGCAGTCTGGAAGGAGGGTGGAACCGCCGTAAAACAGACTCATATGAATATATAAGCGTACGCTCAGAACTCGTGCACTCTTTACCCCACATGTAAGATCTATATGTGCCTCCTTTTATAAAGACAACAAATCCCTAAAGTAGCTTTTTCCGAGAGGAGGGAAATTGGGGGAAAACAATAATCGCCTACGAAGTTTCAGAGTGGCGACCTACGTTTGGGTGGGTAGGAATTTGGGTGTAAAAATTTGCACATTTTATTTTCTTTTCTTTATCCAGCCGAAATAGAAACGTTTTCACACACATAATAAATTGGAGAAGGGACTACGATTATACCTTAATGAAGACGACCTTGTTCATTCCGCCTTTTTTTTAAAGTTTGAAATCGATTGCACAATCCGCGTGTGGGTGTCAATCGAAACGTGAAACACGGCTGATCGATCGACGCCCCGCATTCGTATACCCATTTGTCGATATACGAGGAGCCACCGTAACGCAGATAACGTTTAGTACCAGTCACGGTTAATTGAGCGGATGATAGACGAACCTGTCGAGCACTAACCGAAGCATGCGATATATGCACGTCCTGGAGAAAGAACCGGTTTGGGTGTAGGCCGTTTTCTGGCCAGAAAGAGACGACTCCGCTTTTTGCTGCGAACGCGGTTTTTGGCGGAAGGAAGTGACGTCATTCAGTCGGTGCCAGACGCTTAGACAACGCTTTTAGCGCTTCTTTTTTTATACTGGTGAACATCCAAGGCTGCGACATTCATATTATGTTAGGCACCATGGCCAGCCGCGCTGTGTGTCCCGTTTGTATTATTTTATAAATTGTGGATGGCTAGGCACTCAGACGTCCCCCATATACGTGCTTGCTGGCTTGTTTCCTTTGTGAATACTTTCACAAATACTTTCAAGTTTGTGTGCATAGTTCTTTGTGAAATAAAAAGATCAAAACACAGGAAGCAGAAAGCGAAAAGATGATTCGAACGGATATTCAAAAAACATTTTTAGATGACAAGTCTTACTAATATCAGAAAAGAACGCAACCTACCTCTAAACTGTCAATTTATTAAATACAAGGGAACGACGCTCGCACGAAGGTACCCAAATAAGCATCGGCCCCGCATTTAAGCGGTCTTCGCACGCTTTTCGCCATACTCTATACTCCCTCGAGGGTTCCACGAAGTATTATGAGCGCTCTCAAGAACCGGCCGGAATACGCCGCCTGCTATAATTAGTAATGATCCTGTCGATACGATCCTAGACGACCGTCATTAGGGCGGACGAGCACGTTATCTTGCTGCTCCCGGGGGCAACTATAAGCACACACTCAAATCCGACGGTTCGATCGCTCAATTACGCGGAGAACGCCGTTGCTTTCTGAGAACCCGCGTGCGATGACCCATCGACAAATTTATTTTCATATCTATAATCTTCTTGTATCTAAGTATCTATGACGTTCATGAACAGTAATTATCGGCGCAATCTCGCAAGGCATTTCGATTGGAAGTTACTATAGAGTCGTTTTTTCTTTCCCCCTAGTAGTATATTTACTTTTCAGAAGATCGTGTGATTTTATCTCGAGCCACTAAACAATATACGCTTGGACTATCCGCACTCGATTCGCCGATCGCCTTCATGGCGCCGATATTTTGAGGCCTAGTGCAGAGCGGCGATTGTCACGAATGGAAAATCCTGAGCTTCAGAAACGGTGTCCAAAAGCTCAGGCGACGTCGTTTTCTTTTCTTATGTTACGGACTATTTCAACGATTCTTGAAAAAGAAAACAAAAACAGTTTTTGCCATATTAGATAAGCTTCAGATAACTGACAACAATGATTTTATACAGCCAAATGGCTAGGCTAGGTGGCGCAAGCGAGCGCCCGACACAAAGGGTATAGCCATACGCGACACCATTCTTTTATATATCCAATGACTGAAATGTCGTTACTCTAAAGCGTATCTTATCTAGTGGCTCTAGTTTATAGTCTTGGGTAGGCTACCTTCAAGAAGTAATTCACTACCGTTACAGTTACTTTCAGAAAAAAAAGTTGCGAAGTTAACCGATATGGTTACCGCCAACGAAAATTATTACTCGTTACAGTTACTTTAAAAAGTAACTCGGTTAATTTTTAGTTATAATGCAATTAAATGCAAAGGTGCAAGCGAGCTGGACAAGAATGACGAAAATAATCCCTGGAGAAGGGGAACAAGAGGGACAAAGGACAAACACGGTCGCGCACCAGTCACCTAGCTGTGTTTGGAGATTTGTGTTTGTCCTTTGTCCCTCTTGTTTCCCCTTCTCCATGGAATATTCTCGTAATTTTTAGTTGATTTTTTGTTACGAGTAATAATAATGAAGTAGAAAACTCCCCTCCCCATCAAGTTTATTGCATGATGTGCAAATACGCGTGTTGCTACTTCACGTTATAACTAGCCCGCCTTTTTAGAGTAATTCGTCACCTCGCATATGTCGTCTCACGGCTGATGTAACCAACAAGTGATTAGTCAGAAACAATAAAAACGGGAACAATGAAAATGCTTCAAGCTGTCAACATGCAAGTGCTTGGTCACAAAGAACAAGCGTGTGCGTAAAGATAACTATGTTTTTCGCAAAACATTCACACCGTTCACAGGTTGCTGTAACCAGATCGTGACTCACGCGAAACTACGCATTCGCAAGTCTTGTCCGTCCTCGGCCTTTTTGTTCTTCCCTTATTTATATTTTACCCCTACCAGATCGCTCTCCACTCCAAACAACTATACTCCGTCTCACTAACACCTTGCAGTGCAGCCAAACCTACGGGGGAGAGAGTGTACCCTCGACCTGTTCAAAGAGGAGGGAAAGGAGGAACGTGGGAATCCCAGCCCTTCTTTCCCGTTCTTCCTTTCGCTCCTCTTGAACAGGTTGGCATACGCTCTCTCCCCTGCAGCCTTCGCTGTACTGCGCGGTTTTTAGCGAGACAGAGTATAAAAACGTAAAGTCGTTACTTTCATCGTTACCTTAACAAAAAAATTGACCGCATCTCCACGTGGTGAATGATGTTGGTTGGGGCGAAGCTCTGGTGGTGCTTGCGTAGACGCTGAGCCGCAGCATGCCGAGCTTTTCGTTCGTTTTCATCCATGTCAGAAAGAGAATGTGTGGTATGGAACGTGGTTATATACGCATTTGAGCATTTGACCACAGCGCACTCTCGTCTATCAACGTTGAGCCAATGCATGCAAAGTTTAACGCGATTACATACGCATTTGACCGCAGCGCCCTCTCCTGTATAGACGTTGAGCGGCTACATGCAACGTTTCATCCATGACAGAAACCCCAGGTCTTGAGTTACTACCAGAGCCGTTTATACTGAGAGAGTTTGGCCAATGGGCGGAGCTTGTTGCCCGCTAGAACTAGCGGATTTCACGATAACACAAAATGGCGTCGCTTCTTTCTCTTCTTTATTCCTGAGAAATCGCATAGAGTTCCTATGAGTCAGAGCCACAAAATGGCGGACGGAATTAGTCATCCCCCGGTTGTCAGACTACGCTGCTGTGGTTGCCAGACTGTCAAAATATCCTTAAAAAGGCCAAACTCTCTCAGTATAAACGGCTCTGGTTACTACCACATCTCAGAGCCCCCTATTCGTCCTGTCGCTGCGCAAACAGATTTCAACATTTTTTTCATCTTTTTCTTTTTTGCCCTACACGAGCACGTGAGTTCACGAGCTCGTAATTTTTTTATCATTCTTTTCTTTTCTTTTTTTTGCTTTACACGAGCACGTGAGCATGTGCTCACGTGCTCGTGAGCACGTGATCTCACGAGCAGAAGCACGAGCACCCGGCGCCGGCCTACGGCGGACGGACATACGGACATGGCTAGCCCCTAAGGAGCTTCGCCCCTAAAAGTAAGAGAACTACAAGTTACAAGTTGCTTTTCGAACAAGTTACGGGTTCCTGTGAAAGAAACTCCTCCCACCTCTTCCCACTTTAGTAAAGTCACTGTACGCTTCAACAGAGCGGGCGCTGGAGAGGAGACAACCTCCTCTCCAGCGTCATCTCTGCTAAAGTGGGAAAGAGGTGGGATGAGTTCCCCCGAACTTTTACTCCGTCATCAACTATAGTTGTACCTACTTCGGAGGAAGGACCTTGCGCTTTTCCTAGAATTGCATCGTAGAAAATAACTCTTGTCCATTCTCGTTTTAATATACTCTTAATTTATTTTGTTATCTTTCTTTTTACTTTTTCTTCCTTTAAGAACTACTCGCAGTGCCCACTTCTTATGAAGTCCAACGACATAAAATTGCGAAACTGTGCTAGAACTTCGACGCCAACATGGATGGCAGAAAAGCAAACTCCACACTGCCACCGAGATCTGTATTTTCTCTTTTATTTTTTTAAATCAACTTACGCGGCAGAATCCTCTCCGCAAACGAAACAAAGAAGAGTCCATTCTAGCTTTCCGCAGAAAAGAGAAGAAAAGAAAATGAGAGCTTACATGCAGCGAAGGGGAGTGCAGCAGCGGCGCAGCAGGGCGATTTGGGCGAACGAGCAGCTCGCGGCTAAGAGCCACCAGAATGCGGTCAGCTCCGCGGTTTCTTTCGCTTAATTTGAAGGACCGAAGACGCCGTTTTCAGAACATACTCCTTCCTTTTCTACCTCTTCGTTTGGTCACCAGTTAAAGGGAGAGAGAAAGGATGGAGAGGGAAAGAGGATAGAGAGGGTGACGCAGCCGCGTAAAGCCGACACGTTCAGGTGGACTCTGGCGACCTGATTTCCATTTCGACATCCTCCATGAGGCAGCCCACGTCGGTTACACCACCACCCTATGAGGACAGCGTGGTCGCTCAAGTACCCAGCAGTGACCCCTCGTTCAAAGCCTGCTATATCACATCGTACAAAATACAGTCTGCAGACAGTCAGCCATGTTGGAAGCATACATATGCATCAAGCTAACATGATTTCAACATGCTTGAGGCCTGTCCGCAGATACTTTTGCCATCATGTTTGCAGCGAACAAGGCGTCTTTTGTGTACGATGTACGATCATGTCCGACTGCGGCATTATGCTTCTTCTGCCTCGATGCGGAGTGTGAGTGCTTATACCGCACGAGATGGAGGGCTTAGTTTCCACAAGCCCGTCACAAATTGGAAGGGGACTGATCTATAGTTAATCGTGCAAAATGTCATGATTCGATTAGGATGAATAGAGTATTCGCACAGGCGCTTAACGTTGCCTGCTTTTTGAAAACGTTTGCTGTTTTTGTCAGCACCATTTGTCTCTCTTTCAGTAGTCGGAGAGAACTCTTTTGAGTGAAGAACACGAAGAAAAGTTCTCGGACATGTACTTTCTAAAAGGCGGGGCTTTAATATATATTGTTCTGTTTAATGCCACGAACGTGGCTCCTACACTCATAGGGAATAAAATGTTAGTGTCGACTGCGCACTTAAAATAAAAAAGTCTGGTTGTAAAATTATTTCTGGGGTCCTTCAACGTGTCCATGTTTTTCACCGCAAAAAAAAAAAAAGTTCTGTTATGCATTTTTTTAAAAGGGTTCTTCGTTAAAAAACCTAATAGAGATTCTTTTAAGCTCCCTTTTTATGCGAAAGAGTTCTTCATCGTACAGTTGACTTTCTCATTCTAAAAATATATCTGCTCGTAAAAGAACTGTTAGGGTTTCTTTGGCTTGTCCATATTTTGCAGCATAAAAAGTTACTTTAAGCACCCCCTAAAAGGGTTCTTTGTGAAAAACCTATGAACGTTTTTTTTTTTTAAAGCTCATTTATTATGGGAAAGAAAGTTGCCTTTCCAGTGCGCCAAAGGGCGATAGTGCTTGAGACGAAACCGTTTTTCACGAGCTGAAAGAGTTCTTGGGGAGCCAAAAAAAAACTTTAAAAACATATTTTTTAGAGTGTACAGTTGTTGACAGTGTAAGGAACTCCGAGCCCCGAGCATCCAATGATCACACTGCACACAATGAGATAGCCGCATCAGCCAGTAAGACCGACGAAGAACAAGTCAACATAATAAGCCCTGCTCCGCATTTCTGAAGCTTTCTGTGACATATAGCTCCAAACTGTTCCATTTTATTTAACGAAGCACCTTTCTCGCGGGTGCCGGGCAAATTGTCTCCTCACTATAATATAGCCGCCGAAAAGTGCGGAATATATTAATGAATACAAATAGCAAAATTCATCCGTCGTTTTCAAAACTTACATCATCAATGGACACCGAAAGCGCGGATACACTGTTTTTAAGTTCTGTCACACCGCTCTGTCTAAAAGCCTCTGTCGCCCCGTTTCGTCCCACGGCTATTATCTCTGAAAGTCAGAGTAGAAAGCAGATGGGATCTGCTTGTGCGACTTGACCCAGACTCATTGAAGTGCGCAAACAAAAAATAATTAAAAGAAAGAAAAGGGAGGGTTGAGTGTCGTAATAACGGGCTTTGTTTGCACGCATGGCAGATGAGTCTATCCACACTCTCCCTGCGAGTAACAGCCCGTGTCTTCATCAGGCCTCAAAGACTGGCCTAGGACATAAACATGTAGGTCTCTGTGTTCACTCACATGTGCGACACGTGAATGTCCAAAAAATCTCTAAGTTGTCTCTGACTCGTAATAACCAATTCCTGATCGCTTATAGAAAAAAAAATAAAAACGCGACACCTCCACAGCTTTCTCGTACCTGAGGTTTGTTCATTGTTTCTTGCACTCTTTGCTTTGCCTCCTGTTTCTCTCCTCCTTTGTCTTCAAACCGGGTTGCAAAGTATTTAAATATCACCAACTCGCTTGCCTTTTTGCTCTTGCGTAATCATTAGAGACGTTCTGCAATGTACTACCTTCAGCGCCCATACACCACCTCTGTGACGTTATTTTAATTATGGTTATATTCGGCGTAATTACATAACAATTTCATTACGCTGCAGTGTTTGTTTCGTGACAACGTGTAGCACAAGGTCGGAATCGAAGTAACATGTCGATTGACCGCTACAAGAGGAAGGCTCGACCGTCCCAAGAGGGAGGCTCCTACGAGTCCGTTAGAAGCGAAATCATGTCACAACTCTGAGACACGCTGCTGCTCCCAATAAAAATAGGGCCGTGGCCGGCTGTACACAGAGACGGCACAGCGAAATCTTGTCGACCGCAGCGCGGGTACGATCTTCTCCGCAAGGTCGGCAGACTGCTGGAAACGTCCACAGCGCCAAACTGGTATCACGCCCTACATTGGAATGCTAGAGTGAAAAGGGGGCACCATAATCGTTTCTCGATACGAAGCGTGGGATCGCACACACGCACACTTACCGCGATGTCTCTAATCCTGAACTGTCAGCCATTTTGTCTCGCCAGGCGACACGGCTCACGAAGAACAACGCTCAGAGAAAATGAATGGTTTTATCCCGGGCAATAACTCGCCTGTCGAAAGCTTGCTGGATATTCAGGGCTATTCACAACGAAGGAGCAGATTTCAAAAATTATTTTAAACACACCCTACATCTAAAGACAAAACACATTCCACATATTTTTGATAGGGGAAGGTTCGGAGTTCAGAATTCTATGGCCTTCGACGTTCGAGTAACATATGTTGCGCAACAAACGTCAAAACGGTAGTTCATTTCGTGCCACACACGAATCATCCGGTCCCTATAGTTATTGGATTCGTGGCTTCAACGATCCGATGTTTCAGATTTTGAAGAGTGTCAAGCTTAACTCGGTAGGCTTCAGTAAAAAAAAAATTTGTAACCTTGCTTTATTTAGTGATGTGCGAAATTTGTTTGTCTTTCACATTAAAATGAAAAAAATTGGGATCTGCTCCTTCTTTTTGAATAGATCTGTTCTATAACCCGACAAGGGTCAAAACGTTGTTTGTCAAGAAATGTACTGTATCGCAGAGAGGATAGCCTCAGTGATCCGGTCCCAACTTGGCCGCTTCGTGTGACGGGGATGTGTTGATGCCCCTCCTTTTGTATAGCTTCTGCCGTGAGTTCAGCACCCTGCGAAGGAGTCTTGTTACCTTCCAATCGACCTTCAAGATCTGAGCTACGTGGCGGAAAGCTTATTACTCTTTCATTGAAAGGTCTAGCTTCCCAGGATTGAGTCCTAACACCGTTAAGCCGGGGTCCCATCGCTCATACATCGAGACAGTCTCCAAACACGAGTCACTGCAGTATCCGTGGTTCGAATTCCGCGTGGAAAGTTTCTCCTTGAACTCGCTGCCATGGGGCATTCGAAGCACGGATCTTGCGGTGACTCGCGTTAGAATCTGTTGGCAGATACTGTCTTTTGTATGATGTATAGACCTTTTTCGCAAGGGCGCCGCCATCTTGAATTGTCGTCACTTCCAGTATGGGCGAAAACATTGTTTTGCCGTCGCCACGCCAAGAAAAGGCATGTAGGAGATAAACGTAACCGTCACACATCGTTTTGCCTCCCCTCATTTTTTTACTAGTTACAGGTTGAAACGTTTTGATATTTTTTCGTCGCCCATACCGGATATGCCTACCTCGCGGTCGGGGCGAGAGTAAGCAGAAAATGTCTATAAGAAGTGTGACCCTTCTTTACTTTCAAGTCAGCGCTGCATCATCGCTTCTAATAATAGACCCTTTCCGGAATTCAGTGTCATCTGGTGACTCAAATGGCAATTTAACTTTTACCGTACTAATGGCGGCAATGAACCCGTGGTCTGCAGTATTTTATGGGGCACCGTCACTTCCAAAGGTTAACGGTAAACAAGAATGGGCACTTCACTAGTTATTTTTCAATCTCTTTTAGTGTCGATGGTGAAAAAGATGCAACTAGTCAGAACGAAGCGCCAACCCACATAGACGCCTTGATAGAGTTCTATACATCAAGGGGCTTTGAAGCCGAGTGGGTTTTACTAACAGATTGACTGGGACCGAGTAAGAAATAAATGCTTACGCAGCTCTTGCTTCCAATTCCTGCTTCACGTCGCGCTAACGTCTAGAATGTATAGGCCTCGAATCCTCTGCTTGGAGCATCTTCAACTTCTTCCTTCACCAGCAAATAGAAGGCCGCCATTAGTATAGCACATATGCCATTTGTCAGACGATGATGATAGTGATCAAAGTGGCCAGACTGAATAGACCGATCTCACCAGCTAGTTTGAGTATGCCACCTCTGCCAACATGCATCGTGGGAGCTGTAGTACAGTTACAGTGAACTAGAATATAGGGGTAGTGGAAAAAGCGTCGGCGCCGACCCATCGGCTGTGTGAAGCTAGAAGTGTAGACTGCCGCGAGTGGCGCTCTTGTCGAAATCCGGAGGACTTGGCTACTGTAACATGGGATATGGCGTCGCGTACGTTCCTCAGATGGTTCCTGTGGTGTCTGTGGTCGTTTTCGCGATTTGTTTTCGTGAATGTCAAGGGCTTGGCATTGTGATTACATTGGTTCGAGTCTTGTCGCTAAGCAAGTGAAAACGAAGAGAAAGAAGACGGATCCACAGCACACCGCTACGCGCCAGCATGCAAGACTGGTTACCCCGGTTTTCACTACATTGCCCAAGTAAGCATTAAACATTAATTCATAGACGTTGAAACACCTAAAGCATACATAGGCCACACTAATGAACCGCTAAGATCAAAAACAGCTAAGCTTGGCGTGAACTTCGCTGGCAGGAATGCTCCGGAATCGAACACCAGCGCTAGCCTGGTAGGTTCTGCATGAAGTGCTCACCTGGAGCCGGCTATTTTTCCACTACTTCTATTCTAGTTCACTGTACTACAGTGAACTAGAATAGAAGTAGTGGAAAAATAGCCGGCCTCCAGGTGAGGCGCTTCTGTAGAACCTACCAGGTAGCGCTGGTGTTCGATTCTACAGTGAACTAGAATAGAAGTAGTGGAAAAATAGCCGGCCTCCAGGTGAGGCGCTTCGTGTAGAACCTACCAGGTAGCGCTGGTGTTCGATTCCGGAGCATTCCTGCCAGCGAAGTTCGCGCCAAGCTTAGCTGTTTTTGATCTTAGCGGTTCATTAGTGTGGCCTATGTATGCTTTATGGGTGTTTCAACGTCTATGAATTAATGTTTAATGCTTGCTTGGGCAATGTAGTGAAAACCGGGGTAACCAGTCTTGCATGCTGGCGCGTAGCGGTGTGGATCCGTCTTCTTTCTCTTCGTTTTCACTTGCTTAGCGACAAGACTCGAACCAATGTAATCACAATGCCAAGCCCTTGACATTCACGAAAACAAATCGCGAAAACGACCACAGACACCACAGGAACCATCTGAGAACGTACGCGACGCCATATCCCATGTTACAGTAGCCAAGTCCTCCGGATTTCGACAACAGCGCCACTCGCGGCAGTCTACACTTCTGGCTTCACACAGCCGATGGGTCGGCGCCGACGCTTTTTCCACTACACTGTAGCTGTAGTCTTTCTGCACGCGCGACAACCCTGCTGGAGGTCTGCGCGAGCAGAGCACGAGAAGGCACGAGCTATCTCGTGAACTGGCGTCTGCCTCCTACGAACTACAGTTATGGTGGCGTCACGCATGCGTGGAACGCTTGATGAGATCGGTCTATTCCTGAAAGGGTCTATTGGGGTTGTGTAGATATTAATACAGCGTGTAGTTGGTAAGAAATTTCGTGGCTGCGACGAGTCGCTCGCTGTAGATGAGCAATTTAGCCAGTGCAGTACAACCGCTAGCCTGGGGTCTTTAACGTGCACCACGCAGTAGAGATGCACGACCGCACGCCGGCACGATGCTCATCCAGATCATCAGCGCTCTTCATGACTAAAAATATTGGGCTGTGGGGATATTTATACAGCGTGTAGTTGGTCAGCCATTTAAGGTTGCGACGAGTCACTCGCTGTAGATGAGCAATTTAGCCAGTGCAGTACAACCGCTAGCCTGGGGTCTTTAACGTGCACCACGCAGTAGTGATACACGACCGCACGCCGGTACGATGCTCATCCAGATCGAAAAGGTCAGGGGTGGGGGCTCGAACCCAGGATCCCTGGGTTCTGCAGCGCGAGCTTTCGCTCCACGCGCGTCGAGCTGGGTGTGCGCTTTAGCCCACTCAGCCACCGATCCTTTTTTTCTTTTCTTTATTGTCGGCCACCGATCCCCCCTCTTCATGACTGAGCACTGCGATGCATGTGTGAACCGGCCATAAATTTGGCCCTGTATAAATATCGCCAAAACTGCCCCAAAATGTGCGAGGTATTGTCTCTGACTCTCAATTTCATAGAAAATGAAAACATGAAAAACAAAATGAAATTCAATAGGGGTGCTTACTTCAGAAACTTGTGGAGACGGTTCATGCTCCACAAAATAAACAAACGAAAGAATACACAGATTCAGTGACCGCAAGGAATGCGACCCAAGAAAAACTAAAGTAACATGGGTTTTTGTTTCTACCCGCAAACTGTTCACGCGTCTTCTGTTGTTGTTCATGTTGTTTTTCCTCTTCCTTGCACTATATGCGCTGCGTCGCTCGCCGTTAGTGCCCAGTCGTTCTACTTAACGGACACGGCAACGACACCCATTGAGACAAACGCCGAGTGAGAAGAAAGAAAAAAAGGAACACAAATAGAAGAATAGATGGGGATAACAAAAATAAAGCCGAAAGTGCGGAACCGTAAGCATCTGTTTTTATTCTCACACCAGGTAACGCGGAAAAGCGCCCATTTACGCGCATCATTGGTCTCGCGCCTTCACCCGCGCGTGTACAGTTATTTATATTTTGTGTGTTTTTTAGCGTCTTCGAGTGGCGGCAAAGGAGCGCGTATTTGTCTGCGCATCTTCTATTCAAAATTTGACGCACTAAAAGTAAAAAAGAAATTCGAAAACATAGAAATCATATTTGTTCTTTGACAAAATCCAAAATTTGGGGGGGGGGGAGGGGGGGACACGCATACATGCCGCAATGTTTCGAGAGTTAGACAAACTCCGTGCATAATTGGCCTGTTTTTATCATCATAGCGATCCTAAGGCCGCGGTCGCACTGACAATACAGTATACAAAAGAGAGCCTGCTGTCACTCTCAGAGGCGTGTTCCTCGCTTGTAGGAAGGTCCTGTCCAGACATGCACACGTTACCCCCCAAAAAGTAACTAAATACCTTTACTCGTTACTTGCTCAAAAAGTAACTAAATACGTTACACGTTACCGATTCTCGAAAGAAACGCGTTACTTTACCTCAAATGTAACGGGTTGCTTTTTTCGTCACTTTGACGACAAAATGCACAACTGCTTTTGTTTCGTGGTTTACTGTTTTCCTTACGGTAGTCGTTGCACTCTAAGCAGTAGCTGTCTTTCCAGGTTTTCATCAGTTATGTTTCCCCGCTTCCTTGAGAATACATCTTCGGCTACGCAGGAGAGTCGTTCTACCGACGCGCTCGAAGGAACGGCAGTGTTGCGCTTCAGGAAGGGCATGCTGCATGGTCAATCTGGGATCCCCAGGTCTCTTTCGTTCTCTCTGCTTCTTAAGTTCAAATTGGTTCTGTGCCTTCCTCGCTGACAACCTCTGGGTTTACATTCGGTCAGTAGACGATTCTAGAAGGTTGAACCAACGAACCTCAGTGTGTTCGCAGGGTGAAGGACATTTCCAGCTGTAGAGTTCGGCTGACGTGTTCGGCGATAAACGTTGCTATACTTTCATACTGCTTAGTTGTTTTTCGGGTTGCCCATCTGCTTTTGTCGCAATAGGCGCATACTCAGGTTAGGATTAAAACCAGTCTGTTTAAACGTTGCTGTACGCGTTACTTCTCAAAAGTAACAAAATGCCGTTTCTCGTTGCTTGGCCTTAAAAGTAACTAACGACGTTACTCGTTCCTTTTCTGAAAAAAGTAACTAGGTAGAAGTAACTCGTTGATGGTAACGCGTTACGTACATGGCTGGTCCTGTCACACTGAACATAAAAAAACAACGTATTTAGAAATGTTTGAAGCATACATATGTTCGAAGTAAACATGCTTCAGTCGTTTCAGCAAATAATTCTGTCATCGTTTCTGCAACTTTCGTATGATAAATGAGCAGTGTATCTTAAAGAAGGACAGGGCGTACACTTCCTATATATCTTAACGTTTCATGATCCGTGATTCGTTTTTCGGCGTTTTATGGGCTAATACCGCAATTTATACTGGCTGCAGAGAGGTAATAAGACACTTAGGACTCAATACGACTTGTGTTTGTTTAAGCTATCTGTCTTCTTTTAGCTAGCTTAACCGATAGAAAAGGTGATCAGTATTATACTCGTACAATAATGCGAAGCCTCTGCTCCAGTTCTTACGTAGCAACAGACTATATAGTGAGCCCACCTCCATTTTCTTTTTTTCTCGGCACTATGCTATGGATACAGCTCGGAAGATGTGACGATACAGATTACGTTAGGTTTAGCACTCGTTTCCGGATGCAGTGTCATTCAAACTAGCGACCGCTTGACCGGCGTCAGTCTGGAGAGGAGCCGGCTCCGGCTGAAGGCGCTAACCGTATACACCGATTCGTGGAAGCGGGTAAAACGCTGCACGGAAGAAGCGTGCGTGCATGACCCTCAAAGGCGGACCGGCCGAGCACACAAAGCGGTTAGGCGGCGCGTGCTACCAGAACACTCACGCACAACTGTCGGGCACAGAGAGCACGCGGGTTTGAACAACGTCCACAAAGCACACAAGGTGGTGACCGCTCAATTTCGAGAACGACCATCGTCGGTATGTGAGCGTATTCCAATCTTGCTGCAGTTCGGAGGCTAATCATAGGTACTCTTTCATTAAGTTTAAATAACAAAAACAAAACAATAAGTATCATGTTTTATTAGGCGTCAGTTTCAGTGAAAAAAATAAAGAAAAGAGAGCGCCTCTAAAAGCGTCGCTGTGGTCGGCTGTGCCCGATTGGCTAAGCTACAGGCATAAAAACATTCTCAGACCGTTAACTTCGACAAACATGTCGTCGCATCTGATCATAAGTAAACAGGGTCACAACTTGTGACATCACGGTTAGGCGAATCCTAGTCGTGACGTCACGGAAGGAAACCTTAAGAAAGCACCACCGAAACATCTCTTGGTCGTAATTAGACCACTCTTCTTAGTTTCTTGTGCAATGTGGAGTAGCATTTATATAAAACTTCTTAAGTTTTTTCAGTCCTTGAAACTTGACGTATTGTAAAAAAAAATAGTGTCATTTTGATAATTAGTATAGACGTTTTAAACACGCGCCAGATTGAGCTGCCATTGCCGACCTTCTCTTGCCTCAATAAGGTGCCGAGCCACTGAAGCGGGCGTTGACAAGCCTCCACAAAGGCCTCTGCTGGGGAGAAAGACGCAGTAGCACCTACAGTTGAAATAACCAATCTTGCTGCGGCAATGTTGAAGTCAGTCGAACGGAATAAGAGGAAACCAAGACTGAAGGTCGGTTATGGCGGCGCCCATGCACTGCTGCCTGAAAGCGTCTATAGCTTTGAAGACACTTTATGCGTTATCCCTTAATTGATTATTTAGCCTCGTACATTCCCCATTGTAGTATCACTCTCGAAATTTAGATGACGAAATCGAATTGTAATGTCTATCGTAAGTTTTATAAAGTATATGTTAAGAAGAATTAGACGGCCTCGACGAACTTGTTGGCGAGGTTATATTAGTAAATTATAGAGCGAAAAGCATAATGGGCACGAGAACGCAGATGAGTAGGCTATCATCCATACGCCTACCTGGAATTATTATTTTTAAAGCAGCGCTAAGTTTCACCTGAACGCGTAAAACAAAATATAATCAACTGGCCACAGCACGTGGGTTGCTCTCGCTTTATGGTTCAACCCTGATTGAACTTGTCAGATCACGGTGCGAGCTCACGCGCTTCCCAGTAATAGTGACGTCACACCACCTTGTCCTTTCCCTTCTAAAGCTGGATAGAGGCAACAACCAATTTCATTCAGCGCATTCGGGCTGCCACACCACCATCGGTGCAGGAATCTAGTTTTAATATTTTTAACCCACTTTAGACACGGGATTGGGTCTTATTTCCTACCACTCTATGGCATATTACCTGCGAACGACTCAGTGAGACGTCTTACGTAACACAGAGGCCGAATCCGATTGCGTCACCGCATTCCAGCACACGGACGCACCAACTAATTACTTTTGAATCGAGGCTTATCTCACGGCGCACATCACCATATCATCGCCTGCAGAGTTTGAGGAAATCGCGTATACGAAAGCGCTAGAGGGCATTTGTACCGCCCCGAACGTTGTCCCTGCAGCGCCCCACATCGGTCGCTTCTTCCTTCACGCTTCCACTGCTCCCGGCACACTCGTGACGCAACGGCAACGACTCCCGCAATCGGTAACGTCGCCCTCTGGCGTAGAATTTGATCACTTCCTCGAAATGAGCGCGACATATGTTAAGGGTTTACTTTGACCGGTCGGGCCCAAAAGTAAAACACGATAAATATTTCGCGGCAATCTGGAGCTTCAACTGATTTTTTATTATTATTAATATTATTCTATCTAGAGAGCATTGCACAGGAGTTGCAAGTGATGTGTACCGCCCTGTGTTTATTAAAGGGACACTGGAAGAATAAAGAGCTTTCTTTTTAAAGGGCATAAATATGAAACGTCAATTTTAAAATGTATTTTCCACAATTTCTTTTTTCTCTTTCAATGTTTAAGTTGTTACACGCAATTGAGGTGCAGAAGGTGGAGGTCGCAGCCTTCTAAGGCCCGTTCCGTGCTGACAAGGGGCTTAATTCTCTTGTTGGCTGAAGAGAAGATTGACGTGTGAAAGGTTGGCTGTAAATTTGTATCTCCGTGCCGTAATAATATTTTATTCGAATATTTGTTTATGTTTGAGAAGCAAATAATCAAGACAGAGCCATTATTGTTTTTAAATGTATTCTGACATTACTTCTCCGCTTTGGTTTGAAACGTTAACAAACGTTAAACAAAAACGAAACGTTAAAAAAATCCGTGCAGCGTTTCTTTATGCTGACAGTGACTGTACACATTCTGCATGTTCCAGCAACTTTAAAAATCAAATAAAAAACCTCACAAACTTTAGGCTGAATGTTGTTTTGTTTTTACTTTAATATCGAAAGCTGACGATAGTTCAGTAACTTTAAAGTTAGTTTTGAATCTCCTTGACGTGAACGCAGTGAAGACACGCTTAAAAAAAAAGTACTTAATTCAAACACGATTAAAGACGTTCAGTATCAGCTAGCGAGTAATGATGGCCGGGTTGTCCATCATTACTCCTTATTTTGCGAAATTTTGATTTCGCAAAATAAGGCCTCAGAAGCGTTGAACGGGACGCTATACCAACTCCAAAACGTCACATCGATATCTCAAACGGGTGGCCGTACTCTTGGAAAAGAAGGGCGCGATCAAGAGAGGGCTATGACGTCATGGTCCTCCTGGAACAGTTGAGAATGAGGGAAAGCAGCCTTGCTCCTCTCCTCCTCGCTTCGGTTAACCAGCTCCAATTTCTCCAAGGGACGTAGCGAGGAGGAGACGGAATGATAATCGTGACGTGTGCTTGTCTCGTCGGCCTGGTCGGCCGTGTTCAATCGCGCACTTCTTTTACAAAAAAATACGGCGATCCGTTTGAGATGTCGTGGTATGAGTGGTGTTTTTGGGTTTGGCAGCGTCCCGCCTATCAGTCCAGCCTTGTTTAGTGAGCTCGACATTTCGGTTCAATATCCCTTTATTTTAAAGGTGCCATAAAACGATTTTTCTACTTTGGCTAAATATTACTTAGAAACACTCCCTAACGTTAATATTTGAACTAAATAGCCTTAGTTTTTTTTTTTCTATGCTATGGCAGTCATTCGAAAAATTCGAGAAATATGAGCATCGTTCATCCCCTCAACTCGGAGCCAGAACAAGCGGCCACGTGCGCTGGTGCCTACCCTATGCCGCCAACGTTAATCACAGTCACGCGCTGGGGTTGGCAAAGTAGAAAACGCGTGCTGAGATCCAGGCACTGTTAGAGTTTGGCAATTCTGGTCACCACAGTGGTTGGACACGACCCACCACCCCAGTGCCCGCCGAAGCGTTGATTGTTACGAGCCGAAGTCTAGTTCTTACGCAGTTCTCGTGTCTAACCCATAAGCCGCGCTCGACTGTCGTCAGGCGGGTGGTTTTGATCCCACAATTATGCCATCGTGCTTTGCGGAAGGCAAGACTGAAAGAAATAGTCCCCTTTTATCCACGCAATTTCGCCGCGACAAAGAAGCTTCAGAATCAGTGGCGGTATGTGAGAGTATACTGAGGACAGACTATAGGATCAGTAGGCCTCTGCAGAGTCACGAACATTCCAACCCGATATCGTTTCACGACTCGTTTAATCAACACTTCACTTCTGTCATTAGAACTAAGTTACTTTAATTAGAACAAATGGTGAAAATAAAAGTAGATGTGTGCGAATAGTAGAACTTTAACTCAAATCGAATTCAAATCGAGTAGTGCCGAATAATGTTCAAAATGTCAAATTCCGAACCGATTATCGAATACTAAAACGTTTACTTGCAATGCGAAGAAAGTAACAAAAAAATACCGATTCGATTTAAAAATAAAGACGGTGTTAACAATCTCGACAAAGACACGGACATACTTGTGACACCACTGCAGTAACATTGCGAATATATTATACAAAAGACAGTCTGCAGATGAGACGAATTGCTTCTTGTATTACCGTCCTATCATATTGGTCATACAAAAACTGTTTTCAGACATGTACCAAGCGTACGTATGTTAGCAACGTGCAGCTGAGGCGCGTGCTGGATGGATGGGTGGATGTTTATGGCTATACCCTTTGTAACGGGCGGTGACTTGCGCCACCTAGCCTAAGTCTAAAACGACTTAGGCTAGGTACCACAACCCACTGATGACGATGACGATGCGCGCGACAATCAGTTCTAATCTGGCCACGGACGACATCTAAGAAATTAAAATCTTCAACATTGGTGCATGTTACAAGTGGGATTTCTGACACGGCACCTCATGCAATCCGCGGAAAGCACCCTGTCAGGATGAAAGCTGTCTGCGACGTGGATAGTGCCGGCGCCTCATGGAGCGATCACGGCTAGATCATCTGAAGCCGCAGATCTTCAAGCCGGACCTCCCGAACGGGATAGTTACCTCTTTACCATGTTCTCCATGACTGCCGTCTGGGCCCGAAATGAAGATCGTATACACTGGCCAATGGCCGCATCGGCATTCTGAGGCTTCGAGCCATTAAGGCGCTCTAAGTGCGCGCTGGACTTGAATGCTTTTTTGACCGTCAATGTGCCCATTCAGCAAATGGGGCCATGAGCATCAATCTTCGCAAAACGTTCTATAGCTTCTCCTGGGTTTTAGTTTCGGCCTAAGCGGCGCATTTCATTTTCAGCGTCGATTAACGCGCGAGCGTGCGGTGAACCTTTCCACTGATATGACGTGTGCCGGCGTCGGAGTTCTCCCCAGGTACGTCACCATGGAGGGGTGACAAAACAGAAGCTGCCGGCGGCCAGGTGACAAGACTCCGCGCATCAACTTAAAAAAGCGCGAACGTGCTGGATTTTGGCAATGCGCAGGAACTTTGACGTTGGCGCGATATTCGCGAGCGTGCAAAGAGAGCATCGGCCACAATTGATTTTCAATTGATTTGAATCTGCGCTGCCAGGAGGTCAAAGACAAAACTGAGACAAGGGAATAACGACACGAGCACGAGAATCACAAACTAACAACCGTTTATTTCTTTCCATCCCGCAGGACAGGAAAACACTTGAAAATATAAAACGTAACGTACGTACGTACGTCACACACGTTCGTGCAAAGATAAAATGTAAAACGTACGTGTTTCTGAAAACACCTACAGAAAAAATAAACTGCTCTTTAATGGAATATGGCGAGGCTGTTAAGCAGAATGAACCATTCTAGGGGAAAACATCCCTCAAAAAAAAAAAAACGTAGAGGGGGAATAGCATATCAGGATGCGGCCGAAGCGGCGCGCGACAATCTGTTCTAATCTGACCATGGACGACACCTTGCAAATTAAACTGCGTAATAACAGGTATGAGATGTAAAACACGCTTCGAAAATGCTTGAAACGAATCCGCAAACAATTTTGTCATCTTGTCTGGAGAGAACACCGCGTCTTCCGTATGCGATTCTCACGCCGCTCAGATATCCTATACCATGCCTATACAGAAGAGTCAAGACGCGGTGTTGGTCTACAGACACGATGCCAGAACTAGCTGCGGACGCGCGTCAAGCCCCGGAATGAACGAGAGAACAACGACGTACGACGGCAGATAAATAAAAGAAATAAGTAAAGCGACCCCCCAAATCTCGAGACCGACAATGCTCGTTTGCCTCGAAGCACGCAGGAAGCGGCCATTACCGTCCGCGTGGGCAAACAGCGGCGACCCCCCAACAGTCCCGGGGTCACGCGCCAACGACTCAAGATGGCGAGCATCAAAAAAGGTAATCCCGGAAACCTGTTTTTACCTGCCCGCCTCCCAGGAATATTCCGACTTGGCGCGTCTTTATTTATCCGTGCCTCTCCAGAGCAGGGATTCTCTAGCGAACATTGTTCTAGACATACATGTATATTAGTGCATTTTATACGAACTCAATAGGTAGCAAAAATACTCCAGAAGCCGGGAGACGTTATAACTAAAATGGGTACGCCGACTTAAACGCAACGAACGAAACAAATTCGTTAAACGTTTCGCCTCCCATGCGGGAGGCATCATCAGTAGGTGCAGGTACAAAGCAGACGTACGTGTAATGAAATCGTGTGTCTCAACATTTAGAGTCATGTGATTAGAATGTATATAGATCTCACGTTAAGCCTTAAAGACGCGGTAATATCGCTCAAGAATGCAAGACTATTATTGATAAAATGCGAACGGCCCAAGAAACGCGAGCCCTCAACGAAAAAACAAGACCCACCGCTTGCGTGGATTCGCAACTTTCAGCGATGGTGGTACCGCGTTGTGAGAATCGCGCACCCTAGCTCCTGGATGATTGGCTTCATAATAAATGGGCTTGCCTATACCTTCCAGGCGTGAAAAATAACGTAAAGCTCTAGTACTGCTCGTATGTAGTAAAACTAGAATTACTTACGCGTCGCAGTCCCAGCCTCGTACCGCTGTTCTACGACAATCATCCAGATGACAGCCATTTTGATAGGCACCACTGCGCCCCCTATAGGTCGTGAAAGTTGCGAATAGCCTCTAATCTGATTGATAATTTTGGGTTGGAGACAGAGAGAGATAGATATAAAAGTGACGTAATAAAAATTACAAAAGAAGTTGCCTTGCAGACTAGGTTGACCTTGTTGCACCTACTCTGACTTGAACTTATCCATATGGTACAACGGATTATGATTAAAAAAATTATTGTATTCCTTCTTTATTTAGATACTGATAGCGTGAACAGTGTAATTGCATTAAAGTTGTGAACTCGTTTTGATTCTCCGTTTGAGATCTTGTGTCAAACCGTGCGATCTGCCTGCACGTTACGTCAAATTTCATAAAAGAGAGATTGGTCCTCGTGTTCGGAGCGCGATAAGGGGAGTCAATCGCAGCTATTAAAAGTAGCTATATTACAAGGTTCCTTAAGTTGTCCGATAAATAGGGTGAATGCTGCTGAGTTGTGCGGCATCATGTCCAAATCACGCGCATTCTAATACATTCCGTCGAGAGTATAGATCAGACTCACCGAACGTGCCCTCTACAAAGCGTCACAATTAAACACGTCTGTAAACGCATCACGAAATGAAAATAAACTTTAAAAAATCACTCTCGGTAAGTACGTTTTGACGCCGTCTACTACTGTCACGTACATACCATGCCACTGGGGCTGGGCAGCCGCAGGTGAACATGAAAACCTTGCAGAAACTTTCCGCTAATTTTAGTTTCACGAGGTACCTCGTAATTGACGAGATGCACCAACAAAACCGACGACGTGATCAGCAATCTTACTAATAGGTTCACCACTAACGATCCCTTTGTCCGCCTCTTAAACAAGATACCACAAAGACAAAAGCACTCGGGAAGAATACAACGGGGCCACGTTTGAAGAAGAACCGCCTCTCGCTCGTTACTGGCGCACAGATAGCTTTGTATACCTTCCTGAGAAGAAAAAAAGTTGAATCGCGGAGCCCGGTTTCATTCTTTGAAGTCGAGCTTTAACGAGCCGCAATCCTTTTTACTTCACCTTTTCACTGGCTTATCACCCTGGCGAAATGTGCCCGGTCGTGGGAACTTTTGCAAGGCGTATGATATTTTGCAGAGGAGACTATACATACTGCGCACGTTGGGAACTCCATCGAATGCACAGTGGACAAAGGTGGCAGAGCGCAGAAGGCCGTTATTCGAAGGGTCCATACTCATTGCTCAGAAATTGATTGATTGATTGAAAAAATTTATTGATTGATATATGAACGGGACGCTGGATTGTCGGTCGTTGTCCGAACAGCATGGTCAGAGCTAGCTCTCACTTATCTTATGCTACGCACAAGTACCCCACAAACAAATGACGGCTCGGTATTGGAATGACGTAGTGCGCTTTCAACAGATGATTGGCGAGTCTGCACAAACACTACGCATTGGCAGCGCGTTTCATTGGCTGATTTAGTTCAAGATTGCAATGACCGTATAGTGGATCGTCGATAGGTGATTGAGCAAGAGGATTTTCGTCACAGACAGCTTCCGCAGGGCGTGACATGTTCTGGGCATCTTATTAAAATGTTTCGCGGCCGTTAAGATTGCGGAATTAGCCAATCAGAACGCAGAATTCCGATTCACGAAGCAAGACGCGGGGACATAATAAACCATGCCCTGCCATCCTTGAGCTCTCAGTGGCTATTGAAATGTAGTGACAACACGTGATAGGCTGAGCTTGTGTATATGTAAGCGCTTTTTTTTTCGGTTCATTTTAAGGTGAATCCGATTGCCTTTGAGGACACTGCGTTCCATTAGACGGGAGGGGCTGTTGTTTTCCTCACGAGAAACGCACGCGCGTGTCTTGACCATTTGCTGGACGAAAAACCATTTCGTGCGCTATATAAAAAAAAACACACAAAAAATGAGAAAGTTTATATCTTAGTTTGACCCATACAGCGTGCATCCTAAAGTTCTTTTTCGTGCGTGTATTTGTGTTACAGGTGATCATCTAGTTCCAAAACAGCTTTTCGTCGTTTTCGTTTGTCACGGCCAGGAAAAGGTCCACGCGTGCTTCTCTCCGTCTATTTTTTACCCCCCCCCCCCCCCCCCCCAGAAAGGTCACGAGAGAATTTGTGTAGCTTTTTCTCGCTGTATACACCCTCCAGAGCCCAAACAACTATAGTCGGCCAGTAGAGGCGAAAAAACCGTGCATTATGCGTTCTTCGAAGCAGCGCGCGCCTAGCTCGCATTGCTCATAAAGCTTCAGTCACACTGCTACAGTACATCGTACAAAAGAAGACAGACTGCAGAGACTGTCTGGAGCGTGTCTCTTCTCTGTATGGCGGTACCGTCACATAAGTCATACAAAGACTGTCAGAAGGTATGTTCGAAGCATACATATGTTTTGAGCGATGAATGGGTAGTGTGACCCCGGCTTAAGAGCGGCAGGGCTTACGAGTCACAGAACTCTAAACTCCCAGCGATTGGCTCTCCGGGATCAATCTCCCTCTGACATATTTTTTAGAAAACTTATTTGGTCGACTCGAAAGACTGCCTGTTAACAAACTCCGACTCAGCACCAGCTTCAAAGATGGCGGCTTCGTTCCAACGTGCCGCCTACGCGCGTAATATTTATTTTGATCTATATTCACCGAACGACTTTGATAAATTATTGAGGGTGAGTCTCGAGGTGGGTGGGTCTGCTTGCCTAAGGTGGTAGATACGATTGAGCGGTCGCTCGCCCAACATGTCCGTGGTCTCCCATCATTCTCGTCCTGCACCCGATGTGTATATATGTATATTTTTGAAGGCTAAAGGTAGTGCGCAGAAGGCGACCTCCTCCAATAGCGTTTTCTCATGTACAGCGGAGGCACCAGATGCCGGAGCTCAGCTAACTGATTTCCCGCTGACTAAAGGCAAATTCGGGTGGTCTATAGCCGGTGAGCCCTTGCCGGCGGCACCGGCAAGCAAAACAACGCCAGTTGCGCACCACATGACCCTCTCCAGCCGAACACAAAGCGCAAAAGCAAAAGCCGGAAGTTAGTCTGCCTCAGTGGGCGTCTGGTGTCTCGGCTGTCGATGAGCAATTTAGCCAGTGCAGTACAACCTCTAGCCTTGGGTATTTAACGTACATCACGCAGTAATGATACACGACCGCGCGCCGGTGCGATGCTCATCCAGATAGAAATGTGCAGGGGTGGGGAGAACACAAAGCGCCGGCAACGGGCGTTTTCGTTTGCCTGGGTCGCGCGTGAGCTTTGTTAACTTCTTCGATTATTTTATGATACCATAGCGTGCATCACTCCATATATCCGAACTCTGAGATGCAAATAAACACAAATGGCTTCACAATTTTGTTTTAATATTGATATTACCACAGTCCGCACAGTTTACAGTACCTTAAATTATAAAGTTAATCGGAGGGCAGATTAATAAAT
This sequence comes from Ixodes ricinus, assembly GCA_037355805.1. NCBI lineage: Eukaryota > Metazoa > Arthropoda > Arachnida > Ixodida > Ixodidae > Ixodes > Ixodes ricinus. The sequence continues at coordinate 50,964 of JAZHYW010039819.1, forward strand.
CTGTGTGATACTCCTGGCACATGCGTCAAAATTTAATATTTCTTTTTTATATTTCCGAGGAACTGGTGGCATTTCACGAGGCTCATTAGAAGGTTCACCTGCGCCGCTTTTCATACTTTATTTTCTTATTATCACCTTTCTATGGAATCTTCAGTGTTTTCATTGCACCCACCCCTTTGAAATTGTTATGGGCGTTCAAGTGTCAAGCTAATCCACTATCAATATATATATATATATATATATATATATATATATATATATATATATATATATATATATATATATATATATATATATATATATATATATATATATAGATTTTTTTTAACAGCGGTGTAGTAACACGTTATATCCCAGAGCAAAATCTTGCGCAAGCTTCTTTTAAAATATTTTATCTTTATCTCCGTTGTCTTTGCTATCTTTTCTCGGAGCACAAAAAGGCGCATGTCTCAATGGCTTCGTTTTCTACTTGAATCCGCAATCGGTGAGCATTGTTTCGTTTGGTTTCCTTTCCCGATTCGGATATGACGATACCGGATACAGTCTGGCGGTCAAGCTGACCGTCCTTTTGGAGCTCGGGCAAACATTGTTGCGCCAAATTGCCGGCAAACACCCGACAAGCGCCACCCCAATGGATCGCACTCGCCAGCCTTTGACCACACGAACGCCCTTGCCGAAGATATAGCGAAATATTTTGCCGGGAAATGACCCCTACAATTAACCATAAGTAGACCCCTTTCAAAAGACCGCGCAAACGCCTGTCCGCCATTGCTTGATCACGTATACTTTGAGCATGCATATTGGATACGAAGGCTGTGTCAGCGTTTGGCGTGAACTCGGCTCAGCTCGTATCGAAAAACGAGTGTGACGTCAGCGTTCGGCGAGCACTCGGATCCAACCACGCTCTTCGTGTCCAAGGATGGATGGATGGATGGATGGATGTTAATGGCTATACCCTTTGTAACGGGTGGTAGCTTGCGCCACCTAGCCTAAGTCTAAAAAGACAAACATGTTTCCTTTCGGCCTTCTAAGCCAATTTTCTTCAAGCAATGGCGACCTCCAATGTTACTTGATGGTCATTTGAAAAGGGTCTGCTACGCTGTGGTACACGTTTAGACAGCGGGAACTCAGAACCCCAGGCTGCCTGTGGTACTGCACTGTCTAAATTTCTCACCTACAGCGGGGACAACAAACATCCACCGGGGATAACTAACTTCCCGCCGTTACTATTTTTCCCTCTCCTTTTTACTGGCGTACTTTCTTTGTAAAAAAATCCCGCATAGAAATCTTTGAGCCAAGTCTCCCGCAGGAGAATGGTTTACCAGCATTGATGAATTAAAAAGATGAGTAGCTTATAATTTGGTGATTTTAATCCAATGACGGACAGCACGAAAAAACCGTTTTCAAACCAGCAGAAAAAACGTATCGCGAGAAATCAAATATAATAAAACGTAGGACGAAACACGTCTGTGGTTCGTCATCTACTGTGTTTTATTCTTTCTGTTATTTAGTATACTTTACCAACACGCTCGTTAGGAATATGTATATAAAAAAGTGTCGTTTTGAATATTTTAAGTGATCGGAAAAGTAACGGTTACTTTTTCAAGTAACGACCAATTACTTTCCTTGTCAAGTAATCAAGTAATGATAATCGCATACTTTGTTAACAAAGTATAATTATAATTGTAATCGATTAATTTTTTCGGAGTCACGTGTACAATACTCTACACAGCACGGTTACTTTATCTCGTGTATCGAGTAAGGATAGAGGCCAATGTCACGGTTATCTTGCAACCTCGCAGCACGTGGCGCGATTTGTCGCGTGATGCGTCGTTTTGTAACTGGCGAATACGAGGAAGCGGTCCCGAGCTCGCTGAACCACGGCGACCGTGCATGTACGGGGAAGTTTGCGTAGTAAGGAGCCGACGCTCGCATAACGCGGGGAGCGGGTGGGAGTCTGCGGCGCTCCGTTGGCCCGGGGACGCATAATTTCGAGTTCGGGTGAACTCCGCTGCAAACAGATTGAGGTTTTGGGGTTGGGATCTCTCGCGGGGGGATGTCTCCTCGAGACTGCCATCGGGTCGTGTCGGTGGCTTTTGTTGACCCCATCGTTTCTCGTGGGGGTGACAAAAATTTTGGGAGGGAGCAACACCGTGCCTTGATCCGTTTATTAGAGGTAGGTGGAGGTCACCATCCAGGAAATACAACACCCATAATAACGATATCCCTGTATTTGTGGTGATAATAAAGTTCGTATTGTATTGTATTGTATTGCACTGTAGATAATGGGATACGCCATGTCATTATTTGCCCTCTGCGGGGTGTTGGACATCTATGCCCATCGGGTTACGGCTCGCATTCTTGGAATGCGAAGTGGCATGCTTCTTTGAAATATAACGCTCGGATTTTTTCCCCCCGGGTAATAAACGCTGCAAAGAGGCATACCTGAAAATTGGTGGAAAGGTGTGTATACCAACTGTTTACACGCATTTCCAGCGCTTATCACCCACGTGAGGTATGCCTAGTCTATGCTGGATTGGGAACGCGTGAGTGGCGTCTGATATTGCAGAAGAGAGCGAGTGCGCATGCTCAGAACGCGTTCCACAGCCCGGCAAACAAAGATGGCCGCGCACACAAGGGGAATGGTCTTTTTAAAAATATCTTCTGTCTACTTAGTGTTTGAACACGTGGAAGGCCAAACACTGAGATCAACGGCCAGAATTAAATCAACAACGAAATCCAAGAAACAAAAGAAAAATCGCCATCTATTTGCGCTAGCGTGGTAAATGCAGTGGTAACACAGAGTGCGATGTGTTAGTGCGAAGAAACTGTGTACACATGTGGACACTGGGTGGCGCGAAGTCGCGCTGTGTCGTGCAAGGAATTTGCGTGAGCACTCCGTGGGTGTCTTACTTGTGGGTGCCATCTTCTGCGGTTACAGTGTAAATGCGACTTTCTCGGAGCCTGTAGTTTCGTGAGACGCAGTAGACGGACTTTACGGAAAAGGGTACATCTGGAACACGGCAGCGCCAAGCAGAGCCCATGGGCCCTATGTTGCGCTTTTGGACTCCCACGGCGACTAGGGAGAAGGAAGTGACGTCAACAACGCAGCAAACACAGATTGGATGTTGATTGGTGAGAGTCGCTGATGACGAATTTCCGCAGAAGAAAACAAAACTCACTTTTTCTTTGTTTTCCTCTGCAACAACGCAGCAAACGCAGATGTAATGTTTCTTCTTGGGAAATTCGTCACCGTGCAACTCTCACCAATCAACATCCAATCTGCGTTTGCTGCGTTGTTGACGTCACCTCCTTCCCCCTAGACGCCGTGGGAGTCCAAAAAGCGCCACATAGGTGTCCAGATGCCAGCTCGCAGCAAAAGAGAACCAAACACTCGCGGCAAAGTGAGCTTCCGCTTTCATTTCTTTTTCGAACCCGAAATGTGATTCGCGCTGGTATATCCTGAGCATGACTTTTTAGAGCTTCATAAGCGTCCAGGATTCCATCATATTCCGAACTTTCTTTTATTACTTAATGAATGCCACCCGTGCTATATTTCTGCGTTTTGCTATTCAAACGTTCCTTAATTTATTCTTTCGCTAATGTCCATCTTGGTAGATAGGGTGCCAGACAAAACATTTCTTGCGCGTCGACTTCCCCGTAGAGCGCAATGAGGATCAATCAATCCAACCTGCATACCACGTTCATGGAATGACAAAACCCATAAAACTATATTAGCCTAAAAAACGATGTGCGAGGAAACAATTAGCGTGCCGAAACGTCCTGATCGTTGATCATGAGCTAACCAAACTCGCGTCATTCACTGGGCACAGCCACTTAGTAGTATGTTTGACAGAACTGCCCGGTCATCACCTAACAACGCAACGTAGTGATACCCGCGAAAACGCGGGACAAATTAAAACCACGTCCCGCGGCCCTCGGGAGCTCGACGACCTCCTTCGCGCTTGTTTGCCTTCCGAGCAGCTCTCCAAGTGCAAACCGGACGTACAAACAAAAAGTTCAGTAGAACAAATTCCGTCGTTGCTTTTCGCCGCGGGCCTGTTTGTCCGCCCGCCTGAAGGCGCGCCTTGAATGAATCGCGGCGCGGCGAGTCGACAGAAACCACCACGACGTCGTTTTCCCGGTCGGACGCGTCAAGGCCGCGCCGCGCGAGACGGCTCTGCCGAAGCCCCCCGCACTAACGACCGCTTCTGTCGGCGGAGCGTGAAAATGTCTCCGACGCCCAGTTCACGCAGCGGGAAGTTCAGGCGAGGAGGAGCGCGGAAGGAGAGCGCACTCTCGTCCGCAAGGTGGGGCCTACAGTCGCTGACACGTTAAGAGCCCAGTGACGCTCATCCTTCAGCTTTCTGCCTTTGACAACACTTCGCTACATGCGCTCTCTAAAACCCAGCTTGACCATGAGGGCATCGAGCGCGTGCTGGAGGCGAGGCGTTATGCGTCTTAACCGCCACTGACTTGCCATCACAAACATCTGGTTGAAACTCCAGCACGTCGGTCCTGTTATCCAGGAGGTGTTGCAGCGGGCACGTAGCCAGGGGGGGGCATGGGGCCCGGGCCTTCCCCCCCCCCCCCCCCCCCCCGAAATCTTCCAATTTGATGGGGCCTCCTCTCCCCCCCTACCCCTCATACAGCAGTTTGTCATGCACCCCCCCCCCCCCCCCCCGAAACAACATCCTGGCTACGTGCCTGTGTTGCAGTATGAGTCTACAAGAGCTATTGTGATCGAGCGTTAGCGATAATGACAGCGAGTGTGCACTCTGGCCACGCCTCATACAGGGTTATTTCCGGGGAACATTCGATGTTTATTGTTGTTCAGTTGAAATCCTTATTTTAGTGCGTGCATCGAAGCGTTGATGTCCAAGAAAGTTGAGGATGAGGACAAATTTTAGTACTCAAAGATACCTTTACATGTTACCGGCTTTATTAAACACTTTGTTTTCTCGTGATATTGAAGTATCCTCGTTAAATAGTCCTCCTACCATCCAAGAAAGATTGTAATATGTAATCATTATTTATTTTATATAATATAAAATTGAAAAAAAATGTTTTGTATGCATTTTTATGTATATATGTATGTGTGCACGTATGTATATACATGTGCCTCTTGAAAGTGCTACAGCAACCTCGTAATGGGGCCGCTGGAACTCGTCAAGCTTCAGTCCTGCAGTTTTCTGTCCAGCGCCCTTGCCCCATATGTATTGTTTATAGAGCTAGCGTCGATTAAAAATTGTAACCCGATTAGTCGCCACCCTTTAATCAATTAATTAATCAATCAATGGTATCGTTCATTTCCATACATCATATCTTTAGATAAGATGCATGGAAATGAACGTAAATGGTGTGTGTGTGTGTGTGTGTGTGTGTGTGTGTGTGTGTGTGTGTGTGTGTGTGTGTGTGTGTGTGGTGTGTGTGTGTGTGTGTGTGTGTGTGTGTGTGTGTGTGTGTGTGTGTGTGTGTGTGTGTGTGTGTGTGTGTGTGTGTGTGTGTGTGAATATACAATGGCGATTATCAATCAACCTTGATGTGTAGTTGAGAACAGATGAAGGCAATGAAACTCGTAGATTCTTACTTCAGCTGCATGAGACTCAGGGGTTCGTTGATACTCTTCGGCAAGAGTGACCTCATTTGATTGTTCGCAATAGTCTCTGCTGCGCTATAAACGAACCCTCGCACGGCGTTGAACGGGACGGGATACGTGTAGCTTCTGCGCTTGTCTGGAGTTACAAATTTCGCCCCTTCAATTTACTTTAGGTAAACATTTTACCTAGAAAACCTTTTAGCGCTCAAAACCAACTAGCCCAACAATCTACTCTACTGAAATTTTACCTAGAGTTTGTCCTTCTACAGCTGTACGCGTCCACGTCTGCGTGGTGAAAGCGCATAACTTTTACGTTCTTTTGGTTCGTTAAAATTTTACCGATTAACCGGTTGAAACAAGATTAATCGCGATTAAAGCATTAATCGATTAATCGGTAGGCTAATCAATCGATTGCCCAGCACTAATATTTTGTGGCAAAATAAACGGATTTGGTTTGATTTGACCTGATTTGATTTATGAAACACCTCGCTGAACCCTGTTGCTCTTTATTAGCTCTTTATGTGTACGCTTACGTAACAAAAGAAAGAACTCGCTTCGTCCCGCCTCGTCCTGATAGGTCGGTCGAACGGAGTCGGCGGACGGCGCGATAGATGCCTCGCCCCCCGTCCGTTGACACAGACCCCGCGGCCGGAGCCGTCGATGATACCCGCCGCTTCGCGACGAGGGCGCACACCTTGCCGCGAGCGAGAGATGTGCCGGACGAGATGGCCGCGGACTGGCACCGAATCGGGGCCGTGTTTTCTGGAGGAGGAGGCTCTGCGCGGCACGAGCCGGGCTCTTCACGATGCGACCGAGACCCAGAAAGGGAGCCGCTCTCCTTTCGTCGCCTCTGGACCTCGCCGCCGGTGGTGGGACAGCGGCGTAACTGAGAAGGATCTCGCGGGGGAGCGGGCCTGCTTCGGATACAGAGACAAGCCTTGTGTCCAGCAGCTTGGGTGGAAACTTGCGGTGCTCCGTTGGAGATCGTATAGTGTCCAACGAGTTCAACGGAAGCTTATCCCTCTCTATAAGGGCCCGCTCACACAGTACATTATCGTGTTGGGTGTTTGTTCATACAGCAGAGAGTTAGTCAGTCTCAGTGGGCGTCATATGTCTTCGCTGTAGATGGGAAATTTGGCCAGTGCAGTACCGCTGCTTGCCTGGAGTCTTTAATGTGCTCCACGTACACCGGGACAAGCTTTGTGCCTGGGAGTTCGGGTGGCCACCTGAGGTTCTCCGGTGGAAAACGCCGCAGGCAACGAGTTCAACGGAAGCTTATTACCCTGTATGATGGTCCGCTCGCACATTAAAAAAATTGCTTTGGGTGTTTGTTTAGACAACGGAAAGCTTGTCAGTCCCAATGGGCGCCTGGCGCCTCAACTGTAGGCGAGAAATCTGGCCAGTGCAGTACCACTGCAATCCTGGGGTCTTTAACGTGCAGACGACTGCACGTGGGGATCGGGCCCAGGATCCACTCGGCCACCGATCACCCCTAACTTTCAGACACTAGACACCTCATAGTGTTTAGACGCGTGGAGCATGCTGCCGTGTCAACTGTCTTGAGAATTCAGTATATGCACGTCACTAACACGCGGAGAAGGACCCTGGTAACATTACAAATGTGGTTCTATATTGGTCCTTGTTCAATCCGGATAAAAACTAGGCTTAAATGCTTAAAGCACGAATCACTTATACTTCATATCCAGTACTGGCGCCCTTTCTGGGGCCTCCTCGGCAGGGGCATAGATGCTCTTAATCTTGGTGGTGAGTTCAATGAAATACAGATTTACAGGCTGGGGGTCTTCACCTCGCCGCCTTAGTGGCTCCGAGGCAAAGCGTTGGCCTACGGATCCCCGGGTGGCGGGTTCGAATCCCGGCCGAGGTGCCCGCAATCTGACGGAGGCTTATTGCAGGGAAGGCGCCGTGTAACTGAGCTTTCGGTTGCACGTCAAAAGATCCACAGGGCCCCGTTGCTCGAAGCGAGTTAACTCTAACCGCGGTAGAAAGTTAACCACATTTCCTTATACGAGGGGTAATTTTAGGTCACGTAATCGGAAGATCAGGGACGTATGGAGGGTAAACATGGCGGTACCCCTTCCAGCCAGCGTCGCTCGCTTTAGAACTATGTTGAAGTCGCTGCATTATCGGGCACGTTTGCCAGCAATAGGGAGTTTTAGTAGACCATGTTTTCCTTCCTCTAAGCCCTCCGCTACCCGGAACTCTACAGCCAAGGCCATTGACACGCAGGCGCAGTGGCGGTTTCTTCGTTGCGGAGGGGGAAACACGGTCTACTAAAACTTCCTAATGAATGGTGCAGGAGGTTTTCGCTTTGCCACCTTACTTGAATCGCAAATTATGAGCAATGACCTCGCCCCATTTTTTACATCGTCTTTCTATTCTGGCTACTCCTAAGCCCAAAGGGAGGCGGTAATTGTCGACATGGCGACGTCTTTAGAATCCTAGTGAATTGACTTGACTCGATCGGCCGGGCATTGATGACACGCAGCAGCAGACCGCGGACCCATTTTCACTGGACCCGAAGTACGCGATTTTCATTTTACGAATAAGGTTTTATGTACAGTTCCTACATACTGGTCATCCATGCTGCCGGTGTGTTTTCCGCCTTTCACTTCTCACTTCTTCCTCAGCGCACGAGCTACGACCCCACAATAACACACAGAGCCATCGCGCATACAGCCCTCGTCAAACTATAGCTATAGGCTAGGTACGTGTGCGTACTACCTAGCAGGGAAGGGTGGTTAACTTTCTTTCGCGGTTAAAGTTAACCGCGAACCACCAGGGCCCGTTGCTCGAAGCTGGTTAACTTGAACAGCGAAAGAAAGTTAACCAGCTTCGAGCAAACGGGCCAAGGTGGTCCAAATGAATGCTCAATCCTCCACTGGGGCTTTCCACATGCCCGTCATCAGTTTGGCACGTAAAACCCCGAATTTGTCTCTCACCCCGAAGATACTTTTCTATGGCATTTTCGAAAGAATGAAGGGGTGCGATACACAACCTTAATCGGCGGTCGAGGGACGCAAGCGCAAGCTCTGCCGTACCTTTGGTGGAAAGAGCTCAGACACCCGCTCGCACACAACTTTCAAATCCAACAGCGACATACGGGGAGAGAGAGAGTGTGTGCCATCCCTCTTGTTGCAAGCATAAGGGCTCTTATCCGATGCCCAGCGAAGCGGGCCACCAGCGCTGCTACGAGCGCCACATTAGCCAGAAGTCCAAGACGCACGTCCCTGCCCTAAGGGAGAGGTTCCCACGGTTCTCTACTCCTAATCTCTGGCGCGCGAGCGTGCGTGTCACGAAGGGGCGTAGCTCCCGACTTTCGCGGCCATTATTTGGAGCATCTCCGGCCTCCCTCCGTAACCGAGCGTGTAAAGGACGGGTCGGTACACTTTCGACGCGACGCGAGGAGGTTGCCGAGCCTCAGTTTGGCGACACTAAGTAATCTGCCTCGGGAGTGGCTCGGCGGAGAGCCGTACGAGGCCCCTCATCCGATCGCGAATGCTTCGAGCACGCGTGTAATGCGCATACGCTTGCGTGCCCTGGTTTTGGAAGTAATCCGAGGCGACGATCCGGGAGATGGTTCCTCAATCGTGCCTGTGTGTATTGACACGTTCCGACGTGGGGGCGTACGCGGGTATCATTGTCGAGAACACCTCCGGAAGGACGATCGAAACCTTGTGTTGAGATGATATCAAGGATTCGTTTTCCCTAACGTAACACCTCGATAGGTGTACTCCAGTGAAATCTTGAGCAGCAGGGGCAACTGTCCAAGCTATGCGTTGGAGTCTCTAGCCTTCAGTGCAGCATGCATTTCAACTCGCGCGTACAGTGATTTGAGCCTTTGTTTACAATGCCTTGTGTGATTTCCTTTGGTGTCACGTATCGCGACCAAACGAAACTGGCAGAGCTTACCATCAGTGAAGTGTATGGTATACGGTGACCCGCGTGAAACGTGTAAGACCACTTAAATTTGAGATTGCCCTAAATGCTTTTTTTCCTATACTATATTTATCAACCCTCTTCCAAAGCATCACCCAGAATGGCACCCTTTAATCAAAAAAGGAATAGCAACTTCTCACAGAAAAACCGGCTTCATTTGAATACAAACGCTATTCTGAGATAATTAAGCACTTATTAACTCCAACGATATGTCCATATAAAAAAGATTTTTTGGCACTGACCAATGCGGCATTAATCCTATTGTCTTGGTGATTGTAGTTTTGATGTAAACTTTTGGCTTGCAAGCTCCTTGAATTAACGAACAATACCGATAAAAAAAACGAGTTTTGTTTCTATTGTTTGTTGTATTTAAAATACCGAGGCAGCGAATGTGTTTAAATATATAATCGCCTCCTTCAATTATTGCAATACAGCATTAACTTACTGCTCGCCCATATCTAGACCGATATGTAGAAAAATAAAGCATAAATAAAATTAGAAACAATATTATAATCGACGATTTGCCACCCTAACTTCTTGCTTTGATAACCGTTATGAATGCTACTCCTGTCGATATCGTCGGCAGACTTTTAAGCGATAAATTCTTCCTTAAAGGGAAAATTTAGTTTCCGTGGACCGTTCGAAGGTTCAATTATAGGAACAGTTATCGCTCTAAGAATTTACTCGTATTTATATACGCTGGCAACGATTCAGACACACTTGGATAACGGGACAATGTCACCCCAATACTACCAACCGAACATTTTCTACGAAGCCATAAATCGTCCCGATCAAAATATCCTTTCGCTTTACGGCGATGATCACTAGTTTATATAAATTAAAACTGAACCTTCACTACCCGCTTTAGGCAGGGTACACCGTCAATATAGTCAATGGCTGAGTTTACATGGAGCGACCGTAGCGTACCCAATCAAGATATGACATTTTCGATGGGTAGTAGATGGGTAGAGAAGGAACAAGTAGAGAGACAGGGTGCGCACGATTGGTTCCTGCTTGATTCGATGCTCTACGATCGCATTCGTGTAAACCCAGCCACCGATAGCTTAGGAACCGCAAGGCGTGACTTTCCATGTTCACGCTGTTTTCTTCGTGATTCTTTTCTGCGGGGCTTTAATGCCGCAGTCTTTTATTGGTTGTGGAGCGATAATGAGATGACTGGGACTCGTCATGCACTGCATATCCTTAGCTGTCAGTGGCTGTACCCTTTTCCACACGGGTGCGGCCGTCTTGAAACGCTGAACTTCCGGTATGGGGAAAATAAATATCGTTTTGCCTTCGCCACGTGACTGGAAGGTGTTTACGTTTTTATCGCGACTGTCAATCCTTTCTTGTTTCGCCTCTTTTATATCTTTGCAATTGTTCCAGGTTGTATCTTGTTCGTTTGTTTTTTTCTTTTTCCGCCTCCCATGCCCAACGTGTGAACTGGATGAAGGTAAACAAAAAACGTGTTCCTTGGAGAACGACGCAATTGTTTTCGAAATGTAAGATCGTGGGAGTATTTTTTTGTCTTTATCATTTTTGCATCTTTGATAACGATACGATGATGCATGTGCAAAGGCGTCGGCGGAGTATCGAGTAAAGTTATCGAGGTTTTCCGAGGAATCTACGAAAACTTCCTACTATCGAAGTTTTGTGCCTCGAGGAGTTCGGTACCTTCGGCGATAAATGATAAAAGAAGGAACCCCCCCCCCCCCCACACACACACACACCCCCCTCCCCTTTTTTTTTTTTTTTTCTTTTTCAACTCATGTAGCGGTTTGACCCAGAGACATGTCCCGGAAAGGATGGGATTCGTCGCATCCGGTAAAAACGGTCGTCGAGCCCGTTTTGCCCTTCTGGGGTCGTGCTCGGAGATTAGCCCCAGAAAAAAAGCAAAGTCTTTAAAAAGAAAGGCCTCTCTCTGATATTACAGCAACCGGCTGAGTATTCTTAGCGCGAACTTCAACTATGTTCCCGCGGGGGTTGACTTCGCTGCGGACCTCTTTAATAGTCTTCCCCCGTCGTAGCTCCAGTCCTGGAGGTAGCCGTGTTTGAGTGTCGTGGTACGCTCTATCAATTTCAAGTTATTTGTTTGGATTTTCGGGCTCCGCTAAATTTAGCACAACGTTTGCCCCGAGCGCCTCACCAGCGGACAGTGAAGAGGCTGACCTTCGTTTTATTGACTGATTTGAATAAGAAATGGGGTGATTCCTTTGTGCTCCCATAGCAGCCGCTAAGAGCAGGAGCGGTGAGCGAGTGTTTGAACGCACTGTAGCGAAAGGTCGCGCTGCAGAATCCAGGTATCCTGGACTGAATCCCCACTCGTGCACGCTTCAATATGAAGGAGCATCGTACACCGGCGTGCGGTAGCGTACACTGCTGCGTGATACACCTTAAAGACCCCAGGGTAGCAGTGGTACGCTGCTCTGGATCACTTTGCCATCTGCAGCTTAGACACAAGACGCCCATGGGAGCTGACTAAACTCCCGCTTTCTGAAGGTTCACACTACCAAATTACTGTTTTATAAGCCAAGAGATGGTGTTAAGTAACGAAGGATATTGTTTGGAATAAGTAAGATTTGTTTTAGAAAAGTTTATCTTTCTACAACTGCGTCGGCATTTTTTTTTTTATCTGCCTATGTGTGCGTCTGCATGTTCGGGCGTTTGTTTTACGCTCGCGGGGGAACATGAACGGGAAGTGGTCTTCCGCCCCCGTGCGCGGGGGCTTCGAGCAGCCGCGGACGGGGCTCGGCAAAGATGAGTCGGACCCCGGTCGTTAACAAACGGATTGGGTTTCAGTTTGGAGCGCCGGAACAGCGGTACCTCTGTCCGCGCTTGTGGCTTTTAAGCGGGTGTGCTTGTGTCCGGCGTATTTCGCCGCTTAGTGTAGAAACTTCGCTTTTAGTCGACGCAATAACTTAACTGTCTGGCGCCAGCTAGGCGGCAGCTAAAGCAGACACTGACTCTAGAAGGAATTTGGATTTGACGGTTGGAGGGTCACGTTGACAGCTCGCTGATCATTGGGTAAGAGTGTACCACGTGACAATGGACAAATTTGAAGTGATTAGTCCGTCTCTGGAGGGAAAGGAGGCCCCTACGAGTCTAGAAAAAGGCTGCCGAGAGGATTCTGGAGGATTCGGCTCTTGAAACTGGGGACTAAAGTATGGGTTTTATATCTTGGGACTTTTGTATTGTAAGTTACCGTTGACTTGTCGTCGTTTTGTTTTAAAATAAACGTGGCCACACTGGCCATCGTAAACCTACCAGCGTCGCAATGTGTCCAGCGGGATCGAACAACTTTTAGTGTTTTTTTTCATATTCGACTTCCAGGGGGACTTCCATCGGGCGAACACCATCATCGGTCGTCACCATCACCTGACTGACCGGCCGGCCCCCTCCCTGCGGAAAGTTGACTGATGGCATCAAGCATTCAAATTGTGAAGCTGTCCAGTCAAGGCTTCGCGCCAGTTCGCCGATACCATAATCCTATGTAGCGAGTTTAGGTTGTGTATCTATTTAGGTTGTGTGTATATCCCTTTGTGCGAATGCCTAGTAAAACTATCACTCAGTTGAAACGCTTTCGCGCTTTTCTCTCTCTCTGTGATTCGCTCATCGGTGCTCGTATGGCGCCTTCTCATTGGCCGTGGAGTGACAATTAAATTATCGGGACTCGTCGCGTTATGCATTTCTTAAACTGTTATTGACATTAAGCAGCATCGAAAATCTTGTTAGTAAATAACAGACTGTTTCTTATTAAAATGAGCTTACGTTATCATATTATGAACATTGGCAGTTTTCGAAAAACCGTTCATCTAACTGCGATTTTTTTTTTCTTTTTATAAACAGACCTTTTACAGTCACTAAAGGCGCTTTACACACGCGTCGGATTACAGCCGCCATTGCTGACCTTCTCTTGTCTGACCCAGAAGCCGAGCCATGTGAAGCTGTCGTTGACGAGATTCAACAAGGGCCACTGCCAGGGAGGATATGGGAGAATCTAAACGGTACAACCTAAAAGCGCTATAACCTGCCCTGCTCTGGTGATAATGATGTGAAGTAAAAGTAAGAAGAGAAAACAAAAATTGAAGGTCGGTTATGTCGGCGCCCATGCACAACTGCTGCAAAGCGTCTATGCTTTAGTAACATTTTGTTAGTTTGTCAAAATCTCTAGAACCACAGTTCAGGCACTTATAGCAGGACGTGATCGAGAACGGCCCTGAACATAACTGCCGTTTCCAAATTTTTAGAACGCATACCAGTTACGAGACGACTGTCATAATAAAGTGCATGACCAAGAGTCATCGAATCGCCGCTGCACGGATCCCATCAGAAATTTAATAATAAAAAAGCTAGTCTACGTTTTTTTAATTGTTTTTTTATTGTGTTTAGAAAGTAGTGTCAAATTAATCTAAGGTTTCTTGTTCGAGTTTGGTTTCGGATCGCTTCTTTCGAGATACGTACACTTGATCTTATATAGGACGCTGAAGCTAAACGTCTCTTGAGCGAAACGTCGCATTTGGACTTTTCGACGTTTCCACGAGATGCCTACCAGCTTCGACTGCTTTCGCGATTGTCTGCAGGAATAACGAGACGACACAGCACCGGTCCTCGACGTACACGTGGGTCTTCTTTACGTCCATGTCTTGTTGGCGTTATTTAATTAGTTTTCAGTACGAACCAACTCTCAGCTTAATTAAGAAAAGCAGAGCGTGGCGTATATAATGACCATGGTTCGTCCTTCGTGATTGGTTATTTTTTCGTTTTCACCTGCAACATCATTGGCTGCGGAGTGATAATGAGATGCATGGGCATCGTCACGCCCCGCATTTCTTAAGCCCTCGTTGACTATAGCCGAATTAGCGACACTTGTTGCCGTATCGTGTGCCTATTCCTTTTTCGCCCTTGTCTCGCTCACACTATTTAATTTGTTCCCAACGTGAAACATCTAGTCCAATCAAGAGTCGTGACAAAGACAATTTCATACAAAAGACACGGTGTTCGCAGTATAGACACGACGACAGGGTTTCATCTGCGTATGCACGCCTTAAGCAGCTTTGAAGCCTGTCTTAACATGTCTGCAGACAGTTGGGAGTTTTAGGGAACCGTTTTTGCACATCCGATCCGGCACGATGGGCCCTCCGATACGAACAGCGCATGCGCTACCGCAGAAGACTCGCACATGCGCAGTTCGTACCGGAGGGCCCATCGTACCGTATATCAGAAGTGCAAAAACGTTCCCTAAAACTCTCTAGTTTCTTGTATGACCAATGTGACAGGGATGTCGTACGATGAAGACCCATGCCCGAGACAGCATCTGCGGAGTGTCTCTTGTAGGACGTATTACCTGTGTTCTAGCGAAAAAGAAGGGAATGCGAGAAACGACTCACCTTGGCATGAACCGATCCTGCCTGGCGCCGTTATCCACAGTGGTTCTCGAAGCGGCAGTGCGCCGCGCACCGCAGAGCACAAGCGGAACCCGTGTGACCGGGCCGATCTCTCTCGGCCGAGCCAGCCGGCCAAGAACGTCGGCGGCAAGAAGATCGAGGAGTCTCTGGAGCACGGGGGCTGCCTCGCTGCGCACTCGGCGGCCGCTGCTGCCGTTGTCCGACAACAGGGCCTCGTTCCAGTTCTCCGTACGGCGGCCGGGGGCGAGGGGGCCCCGATCCGCCTCGCACTTCGTCGGGATCCTCCGGAACCGCTCGTTTTTTCGGCGGGACGAGGAGTCCCAGGAGGGGGAACCTATGACGTAGCGAGGGCGTCACTTCCGCCCGTCTGTGTGCCCGGAGCCGCGACACCATACTTCCGAAAAAGCTGAACAAAGAAAAAAAAATAGAGGGGGGGGGGGGAGCGGGATGTTAAGACAGAGGTACCTGGTGAATGCAGAAAATTCTAGGAGATAGAGAGCCATACATATTCAGCTTGAACCTCGGTTAGTCGTTGAGCAGTTTACGCCAAAACAGGGGCGGATATAGGGGGGGGGAACAACCCCCCCCCCCCTGAGCTTCCCAAGGTCAACTTTTTAAAAATAAAATCATTGATATACACCAGCCAAAACTTTAGTTTTTGGCGACACAGCAAATATTGGGTCAACAAAATAGAACTGGGCAACGTTTAGTCCCTAACGTAATATGACCCATATCTCAACAGGCTCCCCCCCCCCCCCCCCCCAAGGCCTGACCGATGAATCCGCCCCTGGGCCAAAAGGCCTTTTTATTCATGTATTCAGGTGGTTGTTATCACGCAGTCACTGGCAGGTTTCAAGAGGAGTTGGAGGTGGTGTTGTGAGACTCACGGGCTTGGGTGCATTGGCTGAAAGCCCGCTCAAAGTGGTAATTTTTCCTTTATTCCTGTAACTCACCGACGCGGTCCCATTCGTCAAGTGGTAGCTTTGCTTGAGTGCTCGTGAAGACTTGGCATTCTTGAGTGGAGGGCCAGCTCCATTGCTTTCAAAGGTGCCCTGAGGAGGTTTTTGAGATCGCCTAAATATTGCGATAACTCACTCTGCTGGCTCTAAGCATCCTATAAATCCATAAATCATAACGATGCGCGGCCGATTTCCCTGTTAAAACAACAATCAAAGATCGAACACACCGAGGTCCTCTCCGGCGATGGGAGGGTCATTGTTCCGGCAACCAGGATGACATGTGACCAATGAAAACGCGACATTTCGTTGAGATCGCAAACGCTGTTATTACAGAATGTGTATGCTTTCGTAGATAATAAAAGCAAGTAATACCCGTGCACACGGGCAACTCGAATGCCATTTACAACGAATGACATTTGAGCGGACGGCCAATTAGCGCGCGACACTCCGGGCGTGGCGCATTCCACGCGCGACAGATTGTGAGCTGATTCGCCGATCACACAAATGTCATTCGTTGTAAATGGAATTCATTCGAGTTGCTCGCGTGGCACGGGTATAAGAGTAGTCGAAAATTGTGATTTTTTTCATGGAGAAGGAACGCAATACTGCAATAATCGTCTCAAAAACAACGCACTATGTTTTTTTGTTCTTTTTTTCCCCGCGGGAGTGATGTGCCCGTTCGTCAGCTCCCGAGCGCGCGCTCGCTGGTTTGAATCGTAGTCCCGGCTGTGTGGGCAACGAACCACGCGCATTCGGAATATCACTCCGCCGTTCCACCGATAGGAGGTGCGAGGATCCTTCGCTTGCAATTGGTTGACAGTGGTCCTGGTTTTGGAACATTCTCCTCTCATCGCTGGAGATGACCTCCGTGTGTAGCAATCTTTGACTGCCTTTTTAATAAAAGAAAAAATCGACCGCGTATCGTCATTATTTAAGGATTTCCAGGATGAGCCAGCAGAGTGAGCAGCTTGGCGGCGCGCTTGTGCATACAACACCGCGGTCGCCGCGACGGATTCATAGCTGCCGACGCTGTTGGAGCGTCTTCGTTCTGTGTGCGTTCTTTTCAACTGCAGATGACGGTGTTCTGTTGATTGCCTGTGATCTTGAGTGGAAACCATGATCACGAACGTTACTCTTAACACATGTTTCAATCTGATATTGGTGCAGTCAACTTTCCGCAGGGGAGGGGGCCGGTCAGTCGAGATGGTGACGACCGATGATGGTGTTCGCCCGATGGAAGTCCCCCGGAAAGTTGAATAAGAAAAAAAAGTTGTTCGATCCCGCTGGACACATTACGACGTTGGTTGGTTTACGATGGCCAGTGTGGCCACGTTTATTTCAAAACAAAACGACAACAAGTCAACAGTAATTTACAATACAAACTTCCAAAATTAGAACCCATACTTCAGCCCCAGTCTCAACAGCCGAATCTTCCTGATCTCAAAAGCCGAATCCCCGAGAATCCTCTCGGCAGCCCTTTTCTAGACTCGTAGTTGCCTCCTTTCCCTCCAGAGACGGACCAATCACTTCAAATTTGTCCATTGGCACGTGGTACACTCTTACCCAATGATCAGCGAGCTGTCAACGTGACCCCCCTCCGACACCTCAACGGTCAAACCCAAATTCTTTGTAGAGTCACTACATGCTTTCTTCGCCGTCTAGCTGGCGCCACCAAGTTAAGTTATTGCGTCGATTAAAAGCGAAGTTTCTACACTAAGCGGCGAAATACGCCGGACACAATCACACCCGCTTAAAAGCCACAAGCGCGGACAGAAGTACCGCTGTTCCGGCGCCCCAAACTGAAACCCAATCAGTTTGTTAACGACCGGGGTCCGACTCGTCTTTGCCGAGCCCCGTCCGCGGCTGCTCGAAGCCCCCGTGCGTGGAAGCCGAGGACGACTCCCCGTTCATGCTATCCCGCATGCGTATCCCCCCCTCCCCCCCCCCCCCCCCCCCCACCGCCGCGGGTCTGCAAGCAAACGCCCAAGAATGCTGACCCAGACATAGGCAGATAAAAAAAAAACAATGCCGACGCAACTGTAGAAAGATAAACTTTTCTAAAACAAATGTTACT
This sequence comes from Ixodes ricinus, assembly GCA_037355805.1. NCBI lineage: Eukaryota > Metazoa > Arthropoda > Arachnida > Ixodida > Ixodidae > Ixodes > Ixodes ricinus. The sequence goes on from JAZHYW010039819.1 coordinate 68,958, forward strand.
TATTTCTAACAAAATCCTTCGTTACTTAACAGGTGCTATCTGAGCAATTTAAAGGGGTACCGAAACGAAATGACGTGGCCGCGAGCTCTCTACCTTTCGCTGCAAAATCGGTCATCGGGAAGTGCAATGCGTATCGCGCGCTCGTGACGCCAAAAGCTCCTGCGTGGCCAAGGGTACTGTATATAGTTGCGAGCGTTGCCGCTTGGTGGTGTCAACACGTGACAATCTCACCTGGTAGTAATATCTGAGGACTGTAAGCCCGGGCCATACATAGCTGGCCCGTAACGTCACTCGCGGTCATGCCGGTATTTTATACCCCACGACCGTCCTGTTTTTTTTCACCGTGTTAGTTTCACACCGCAGAAGTAGGCGCTCGAGTGAACCAGTAAGTAGAAATAACAATCAGTAACCAGCAATGGCGACACCTGTAAGCTATGTATAGAAGGAATCACCTGGGTGCCACATATGAGCGCGTTATTCACAGCGAATCCGGGGGAAAGGGGGGGGGGGTTATGGTTCGCCTGGCAAAGGTCTTCGCATCCTCAGATCAAAGCCACCTCAGATCAAGCTCCTATCTAACGTCTTCAAAGAACGGCGATCTTGATGGTGTGAAATGCACGTTATGGAAGCACTGTGGAAGCTTCAACATATACAACGTAGTAGATTCGTTAGCGTTCTCCGTCAAGTCCCTTTCTGGACTAAGTAACTCAACGAGAGAGCCATACTGCCAGGAACTGGCGCTGCTTCTAAGAGGCCGATGACGTGGCGGCATTCGGACAGAGCTTCACAGACCACCATCAAGGTCAATCTTGAAATCTGTTCATTCGTTTTAAAATAAATTAGTTTTTTTTTTTACTTTTCTGCCGGCAGCCCAGAAACAATAGTCTAGACTCTATAGTGTTTCTGGGCTGCCGCCACAACATGGACCATATCTAAACAAAGAAATAAGAGCTAACGCTTCGTTTCCATACCCCTTTGACGTATGCGAACGGTAGACCAGATGGGAGGGCGGCTTGAGTCCCGACGCGTGACAGCTGCCAGGGTTTCGCATGTTTATTCTTCGACCGTGTCAACAGACGCTATACTTCGTTTCAGCTTGGGTCCAGACGCAGCCGATGCTACCAGCACGAGCGTGTGGTCCTGAACAGTGCCTGTACTGCACGAGCGCGCGTGCTTGGCAGGGACGCTGGAAGCCCGGAGCTCGCGCTTGTAGCATCGGCTGCGTCTGGACCCAAGCTGAAACGAAGTATAGTTCGGTCTTAATTGTAAGTTGGTTCTTGTAATAAATCTACTAGGTGTACGACTTTTATAATTTCATTCTGTACCGATTACCCTTTCTGTGTGAAGTCTTTTTGGCGACCGTGCGTTCGACAACTAATGCGCCAACTGTTTTTTTTTCTTCATATGGTTGATGTTACACTTTTGAAGAGCGATAACAGTGTACTAATGTAATTAGCTTGTCAACTGGCTCCGCACACCACCTCCGTTGTCTCTTGCACCGTACCGCGACAAAAAAAAATGCGATGGAGAAATTGCAAAATTGTGAACATTGCACGTTCTTATTTATTGTGCGAATTTTACTTATTAAGGAATAAATTTTTTAAAATACGTAAGCACAATTTTTTTCTAAATACTGTTATAAGATAATAAAACTAACTAAAAATACGCACAGGCGCTTAACATCACCAGATAAAATGAGCGAAGTAAAATAATAAAATTACAATACATATTGTGGGGGTATAGTACGCAGGCTTAACTGCTAGTTTTGACTAAGATAAAATGAACAAAGCATTTAGGTAAAAAAAATATGGTTCAATAAATTAAGAGACACGTGCTTAGTAGTTTGATTGAAAAAAAATACAACCAATAATTTATGCAGGGAATGGAGTTACCGAAAACACAGCAAAGCTCCGTAGAGTTCGAGCGAAAACCGTTAAATAGCGTGTTTTGTTTAGTAACCGTAACCCGAACAAAACGTTTTTTTGTGTGGATAACCGAAACCTGAATCAAAACCGGAAACAATTGCCTAGTAGCCGATATATTCGAGCGGTTCGACAATAAAAACATTTTGTCAAATATTTCCGATAAGAAATTCCACAGCTTGGGTTTCTGCCATACTTTAATTATTTTGTTAAAATACATAAGGGTGGTTTCATTTGAAATCGAACACGCTTGTCGGGGTGGGTCTTTCGATTTTTTTTAAAAAATATATGTAATTGCCCCATTTTTGGAAAAAACAAAACCGCTTTTCAAAATTTTTTAAAAAAATATTTCGCTTCACAAAAAATTATTGCGTGGAGCAGGGTGAAAATCCGTTTTTTACTCCGTGATTTTTCTACCCAGTTCTGTACGCTGGTATAAATACGGGAAGCATACAAAACTCACAGTAAGTTTTCGTGCTCTTGTATGTTATTTCGACTATTTTTTACTTGAAAGGAAAATAATTTTGCATTTTTGTATATTGAGGTAAAAAATGCCAAACATCGTCTCTTTGACAATCCGGTGACATCTTTAGAGCCTTGTAACTCATGAGTTATTATATCTGTCGCTTACCAAATACTATGCTGGTGTAGCCCTATACATGGGCTATCGACGGGCATAAGTTTAGTTTATTTTATTTTCACAGAATGTTTTATATAAAATTTGAAATATCGTCGAAAATGAAATTTACCGATATTTTGAACCCACTTTATTAAAAAAGGCCATTTTTATTTCGTTCAATTTTTTTATTATTGCTGCCGGTCATGTGAACTTTCAATTGGCTTGATGCGATTTCCCCCTTTTTTGTTGTATCTTCTCTAGAAGTGATCAAAATCGCTCCCACGTGACAATGCGGTGACAACTTCAGAGCCTTGTACCTCTTGAGTTATTTTATTTGTCGCTTACCAAATACTATGCGGGTGTAGCCCTATACATGGAATATCGACGGGCATAAGTTTAGTTTATTTTATTTTCACAGAATGTTTTATATAAAATTTGAAATATCGTCGAAAATGAAATTAACCGATATATTGAACCCACTTTATCGAAAAAGGCCATTTTTTATTTCTTTCTATTTTTTTTTATTATTGCTGCCGATGGTATGAACTTACAATTGTATTGACGGGATTTCCCCTTTTTTGGTGTATCTTCTCTAGAAATGATCGAAATCGCTCCCGCTTTCTCAGAACGGCCAAACGCAGTTTCCGTAGGTCGGCTTCGCTGCAAAGACTATACTGCTTATTTGTGTGCTCAAATGCAGCGGGTAAATTCATTTTGATTGAGAACACTCGTGCTTGGCTGCATATTGTATTTTCTTCATTTTTAATGATGGGAACTGACATTCTTTAGTCGGATAGTTAGCGGTGCAGCGGATGTTCCATTATCCGATGTCTAAAGCCAGGGCACAAAGGGCGGAGAAAGCGGAACGAGCTCTTCATGTAGCCAGACCGGGGTCATATATCTGTTTGTGCTATACACAGCTTGTAAGGCACGTACAGCACGCCCGGCCCTTCGCGCTATAGGCCCATCTCCGGTACACCCAGGAAGCATCCGGCACGGGGGCCAATCCATGATGTGTCTTGTCGCGTGCGTTCAAATAACCATGTAATTGCCTGTTCTTTATTGTCAGCGTGTATATAAAAAAATATGTAATATCACCTGCCCCTTTTTTAGAAGGAAAGGCAGTTTGCAGAAAAAAGTGAGGAAAACGGACAGAGTTTACATGAACCGAAGACAATTTTTTAGAGAACACAAACACCAATTGGCGATAAATAGACACTTTTATTAATTAACGCTAATATATTTAGGATGCACTTGTAAAACAATATGTTGTTGTGCTTTAAATAGTCCAGTTCACGAGCAACGCAATATTGGAACTTTTTGACAACGGCATCGGCTTGCCTCTGCGGAGACGATCGAGCGCGGGGGCGAGCTGAACTTTGTACCGCAGCGGTCGGATGCAGCCGAGACGTTTAACAGCGTGGTAAGTCGAGACGGACAGAACGAAAACTGGAGCCAAAGAGAGCGAGCGGTGAACCCGAGACGGTGGCCCTTCTGTTTGAACGGGTGTGTGCGGTTAAAAATAAAAGTGTTGGGTTTTGTTCAAGACTGATTGATATCTCTGATGCCAAGAAGCAACGATTCCCACATGCACAGAAGGCAGCGAAAGCAATCACACAATGTCTCTGTAGACTTTTAGTTTCTCCACTTTGTCGCACCGAGCTTAATGCAAAGATTTTACAGCCTTCTGGAATACGGAAAAGCGATTTGACGATTTTATTTTAATTGGCTACGGTAGATTTGCTTTGGCTAGGCACATATTGCTTTGGTTTGGGAATAAAGGTAATGGAACATCCGCTGCACCGCTAACGATCGGACTAAGGAATTTCAGTTGCCATCATTAAAAATTAAGAAAAAACAGTATGTAGCCAAGCACGAGTGTTCTCAATCAAAATGAATTTACCCGCTGCATTTGAACACACAAATAAGCAGTATAGTCTTTGCAGCGAAGCCGACCTGCGGAAACTGCGTTTGGCCGTTCTGAGAAAGTGGGAGCGATTTCGATCACTTCTAGAAAAGATACAACAAAAAAGGGGAAATCCCATCGAGCAAATTGAAAGCTCAAATGATCGGCAGCAATAATAAAAAAATTGAACGAAATAAAAAATGGCCTTTTTAAATAAAGTGGGTTCAAAATATCGGTTAATTTCGATTTTCGACGATATTTCAAATTTTATATAAAAAATTCCGTGAAAATAAAATAAAGTAAACTTATGACCGTCGATATTCCATGTATAGGGCTACACCCGCACAGTATTTGGTAAGCGACAAATATAATAACTCATGAGTTACAAGGCTCTGAAGTTGTCACCGCATTGTCACGTGGGAGCGATTTCAACCCCTTCTAGAGAAGATACAACAAAAAAGGGGAAATCGCATCAAGCCAATTGAAAGTTCATATGATCGGCAGCAATAATAAAAAAATTGAACAAAATAAAAAATGGCCTTTTTTAATAAAGTGGGTTCAAAATATCGGCAATTTTCATTTTCGACGATATTTCAAATTTTATATAAAAAATTCAGTGAAAATAAAATAAAATAAACTTATGCCCGTCGATAGCCCATGTATAGGGCTGCACCCGCATAGTATTTGGTGAGCGACAAATATAATAACTCATGAGTTACAAGGCTCTGAAGATCTCACCGGATTGTCAAAGAGACGATGTTTGGCATTTTTTACCTCAATAAACAAAAATACAAAATTATTTTCCTTTCAACTACAAAATAGTCGAAATAACATAAAAGAGCACAAAAAATTACTGTGAGTTTTGTACGCTTCCCGTATTTATACCAGCGTACAGAACTGGGTAGAAAAATCACGGAGAAAAAAACAGATTTTCACCCTGCTCCACTCAATAATTTTTTGTGAAGCGAAATATCTTTTTTTTTAATTTTGAAAAGCGGTTTTGTTCTTTTTAGAAACGGGGCAATTACATATATTTAAAAAAAAATCGAAAGACCCACCCCGACAAGCCTGTTCGATTTCAAATGAAACCACCCATAACCTGTGGACGAACTAAAGTTTGAGAGTGCAGGCATCTTTGTAGATGTAAATTGGAATTGATAAAACAATCCCTGATTGATTGTTTGACGTCCATTTCTAGGTTATTTATTGTCGTACCAATATTGCTTTTCGTCTAGCAATCTGCTATCTGAGAGGCCCAAGTCGAACAAAAAAGATAATACATTACCTATAGTGCTATGTATCTGACCCCTCACTAACGGAGATGAAATCGAGGAACAAAAATAACTCTCTTAGAGTTATAAAAAAATGACCGTATCTCCACGTGGTGAATGATGTTGATTGGGGCGGAGCTCTGGTGGTGCTGATGATACTGATTTTATTGTTCATAGGTAGCGCTGATGGTGCTGATTTTTTGTTTTCATTTTCGTTCGTTTTCATCCATGTCAGAGAGAGAATGTGTGGAATGGAACGTGGTTATATACGCATTTGAGCATTTGACCGCAGCGCCCTCTCGTCTATAAACGGTGAGCCAATGCATGCAAAGTTTCACGCGATTATATACGCATTTGACCGCAGCGCCCTCTCCTGTATAGACGTTGAGCGGCTACATGCAACGTTTTATCCATGACAGACAGATGGGATGGCAATCGATGTGAGCACTGAGCACGGACGCCGGACGGATGGACAAGGCTAGACCCTAAGGAGCTTCGCCCTAATAATAGTAACCCCAGCTCTTCGAGTTACTACCAGATCTCAGATCCCCCTACTCGTCCCGCAGTCGTGGCCGAGTGGTTACGGCGATGGACTAGAAATCCATTGGGGTCTCCCCGCACAGGTTCGAATCCTATCGACTGCGCAAACATTTTTTTTTCTTTTTTAAGAAGACAGATGGGATGGCAATCGACGTGAGCACGGACGCCGGACAAGGCTAGACCCTAAGGAGCTTCGCCCCTAATAAAGTTATCCTTTTTGCGTACAACCAAAGCTAAAAATTGCAAAGGAAATTTCATTATCACATATTTTAAAATAGTAATCTACCGTTGCCCATGAAGCCAGTGAGAAATCTTCCACGTTTACATTCTTTTTTAATAAACTTATTTCGTAAGTCTCTACACTACACTCTAGAAAACCTGGAGCGTTTAGTTTCCCGCAAAGCACTTGGGACAGCTAATGACTGCAATCTATACAGAGGAGCTTGGCAAATGACGAGACAAAAAATATGGTTCTTTGTGCCTTTCTTATCACCGGCCAAATCAATCACAAAAACAACTACAACAACTGGATCACGGCGCATTTACCAAGCGTGATTGGTTTGGTCGTTCATAGCAAACTCAGAAAGAGGACGAGCACCGTGATGATGCACTTATGACGCTTCTTGAATTGTTTCCACCTAATCATGGCGTGAGCTCCGGTCGGACTTGGTGTGAAAGGTGGTAGAGCGTATCTGTTTATTATGCCCGAATCACACTATGCTTTGTCTCAACCTACGATGGACTCAAGGTCAAAGCCACGGGCAGCCTGGTCCAATCTTGTTCCACGCTAAACTATAAAATGCTTAACATTGATGAGGGGTGGACGAAAAATGCTCCGAAACAAAGACTGCTGCATCAAATTTGTAGCTTCGACACTGCAAAGAGCCTGTATATCGTGGCTTTCTTCGCAATGTAAAACTGATGAGTCACTCAGGGCTATTCAATCCCGAACCACAGTCCGCCCATTCCCATCAGTGATCCGAGACGTGCGCACCAATACGTGCATCGAAGCGAAACACCACGCAATTTTTATGTGGCTCCTGATTGGATCTGGCGGTGCATAGCTCTTGCCTTTAGCCCATCGTAGGGCGATACGAAGTATAGAGTGACAAACAGAAACAAACGACAGCGACAAGCCTCAAACCAGAGCCCTTCGCGATTTGGCAGGGTTGGTAAAATAAAGGAGCCTATGCTCAAACAGAGGCATCGTGCACGCAAGGGTATCTTTGGCAGGCTTGCAATCACTCATGCTTACCTCACGAGCACCAAACAACTAAACGCCTGGCAAAGGTACCATCCCGAGCATGCTGCGTGTGTTGGAGGCTGGTCTGTGCGGTTGTTTTTGTTTGTCGCTCTACAGTGGCGGGCATTAAAAAAGCGAAAACGGCGTGCCCCGTCGAAAGACAACTCGGCAGTCGACCCGAGTTGTACCCAGACGCGCAAGGGTGACGCGCCTCCGGCCTTCCGCGAGGTCAACTGTCTCTCCTTTCGTATGAGCGGTGCCGCCCAGACGACAGAAGCCCCGATGGTGGTCGGCGCGACACAGCTTAACTCAGCTCAAAGCACTTGACGCGACTAATGTACCAGAACGGCGTGCGCGCGACCCGAGTGGTCTTGAACCAGGAAATCAGCACGCCCGCAAAACAAAAACTCACCCGCCTTTTTGGATTCCGAGATACAGCCGCTTCGGTGGTTGACCCTTCAAAGGTTACCATCGCCGAGCGATAAAATCACCCAAACTCGAACGGTGCCCTACAGTCGATAAACTAAACCAGGTTTTGTTATACAGTGTGAACGTCTCCTGTCGATGTCCCCTGGTACGTCCTCTGGCCTTATGGCGGGACAGGTCTTGGCCCACGGTGTCTTGACCCACCGAAATAGACTCTCTCCGCCGTCTGCTGCCAGGAGGAAGAGGACGATGAAGCCATTCGTACTCGAGGATTCTTTTCCGCGTAGCTGATCGGACATCTTCGAAGATCTCGACTGCGGCCGTGCTTCCTTTATCCATTGGGCAAAATGTTCCTTTCTCCGTCCTATGTCGACCGAGCCTCGTACTCCAGGAACTGATGGCTCTGTTTCTCGGCCAGGCGTGTTTCATGGACTAAACGGAAAGAAAACTATGTCGAGGGAATCTTCCTCGTGGGCGGGATAACATTCAAGACAAATGAAGGCGTATGCATTCTACTTAAACCACTGCTTATTGTCTTTGCTCACAGAGGTGCGTGTCATCTTTTTTGGTTGGAAGAGTGACGTATTTCAGCCGCTTCCGAGCTGCTTTAAAACGCTTTATAGCACGAAAGAGTTAAAAAGAAATCTGTTGTTCCTGGAATGAATTTATAAAGACCGCAACAATTTAGCACCATGACAGGCCATTTGAATTCGGCCGTGAACTTTCCGGTTTTAACCGGAAAACACCCATAAACATCCGTCGGTGGTGAATAGAAAGTCGGTTAGAACTGTAAAATACCTATATACCTCCGTTGGCTTCAAAAATACACAATTAATTAAAACCTAAAAGAAAGTTTCAGAATAGAAAGTTTGCCGAGTCTGGAAAGTGTTTGCGCCAGCTAGGACTGTTTTTGACGAAATTCATCCTTCTTAGATTTGAACTCTTAGTTCTTCGTAAGACTTTTTCGCCGATAGTCACTCTTTTTTTTTTTAGCGTATGTCCAAAGAAATGTCTTAAATATACCGATACTTGAAAAATAAATAAACACCGAAAAACATCCGCTAATTTTTCTTATAAATAAACACCGCAAAATGAAAGGCTATTTATAATCGTTTTAAACCAGCTGGAAGCGGCTGGAAGACGTCACTGTATTCTCATTTGTGTGCGTACGTCTTGAGAAGCCACAAGCACAAGTAAAAAACAATTATACGATTCTATTTCGTCGTTTCATATATTTAAAAAGTACCGTCAACGATCGAGCTCATACTCGTAAGGTATGCAAAATGGCGGCTTGTTGTTTGTCTTGAGGAACTGCAGGCCTCGGCCAGGGTATCTGAAGCTGTAGTAGCCCATCTCCTCTTCCGGGGGTCCAGGTAGACACGAACCGGCCCGGAAGGACTTCTTGCCTCCCTTGCACGAGTACGAGAGAAACTTGCATTCGCTGCGGTCTCTCAATGATTCGATGAAGAACTCCGGTGCCCTGCCGTGGTCGCAGCTGAAATCTGCAAACATTGAAACGAAATCTGTCGAAATATGAAGCCGAATAGTATTTGTTTGATCGTTTGTGAATTGCCCTCTCCGAATATACCCTAAATGTTAGTTACCCTATGCAGCACACCCTGATTGAAATAAAGTTGCAGAGGTAGGTCAGCAGCATAGGAAGCGACCTGCGTTAGTGAGTCTATGGTGTGGGACATTAATTGTACCTTTTGCGTACCAATGCAATGTTTAAAAAATATATATATATGTGTTTTTTTTTAAGCTTAACAGATTTGTTTAAAAAAAGCTGTGAAAGTTACACTTATGCGATTTGTTCAGGTGAGTTATATGGCCAGAGGGCATAGTATATAGGGCTAATCATAACGATCAGTAGGCTAATTAATTAAAAATTGTTAACGTTCTAATTAATAAAAATAGTCTCTTGGTTCCAATTAGAAATCTCCTGAGCCTCGTCCAAAACCACTAAATGAGTAATTTTTAGAAAGACTGCGCGTGGGGGGGGGCGGGTAGAAGCGCAGTAGTGCACTAAAGTTACCACTCGTGGAGCAGGTAGAAGGATGGGGCTTGATAAGAGACAGAAAAATCGCGCTGGTGCCTTACCGCAACCGCTAGCGTTGTACCTGCTCCACGAGTGGTAACTTTAGTGCACTACTGCGCTTCTCACGCGCTGAAAGTCTTTCTGAAAGTTACTGATTTAGTGGTTGTCAATAACGCTCAGCAAGTTTCTAATTTGAACCATATGTCTATTTTCCCTAATTAAAAAGTTAATTAATAAATTTTAATTAATTAGCTGACTGATTGTTATGATGAGCCTCATATACTATGTCCCCTGGCCGTATAACTCACCTGAACAAACCGCACAAGTGTAGCTTTCACAGCTTTTTAAAAACAAATCTGTTAAGCTCAAAAGAAAACACCCTGTATATAATATACACGGTTTTTTTTTTTTTTTTTTAGATTTGTTTAAAGAAAGCCGTGAAAGCTCCACTTATGCGGTTTGTGCAGGTCAGTTATACGGCCGAGGGGACATAGTATAGGGGGCATAATCGTAACGTCAGTCGGCTAATTAAGTAAAATTTATTAATTAACTTTTTAATTACTACAGACATATAGTTCCAATTAAAAACTTGCTGAGCATCATCGAAAACCATTAAATCAACTCTTTTTAGAGGAGATAATGCCGGGGCAACATTTTACGGCGTTCTGCAAAAACGCTCTATTTGGACGCGTTTCTAGATTTCGGTTTCTTATCGGAGCGCATCTACGTACCCGCGGTCCTGCTTCCCAGTGGCTGAGACTCGCAAGACACGTGCGCCCTACTTCCCCTCCATTCTACGAGGGAGGCGAGGGGGTGGCTTCGCGCCGCGACCACCGGGGAGCAGCACTGCGGGCGCAAAGATGCGCTCCGATAAGAAACCGAAATGTGGAATCGCGTTCAAATGGAGCGTTTTTGCAAAACGCCGTAAAATGCTACCCCGGCGTTACATCATTCTAAAAATAGTTGCTATAGTGGTTTTCGATGATGTTCAGCAAGTTTCTGATTGGAACCATATGTCTATCTGCACTAATTAAAAGTTAATTAACAAATTTGACTTAATTAGCCGACGAATAGTTGCGACTGTCTCCCTATACTATGTCCTCTTGACCGTATAAATCACCTGCACAAACAGCATAAGTGTAGCTTTTAAGGATTTTTTAAACAAATCTGAAAGAATAAAAAAAACTGTATATATAAGGATTACATTCTTCAGTGGAGGTGGAAAGTGAAAGAGAGAAGATGATTGAAAAGTAGAGAGGTCAGCCTGAGCTCATGACTCTAAAAGGCAACTCTACATTGGAGGAAAAAAAAGGGAGTGAAGCAGATAACAAGGTAAAACGAAATGAGAAAAGAAATATGGACGACGATGTTGAGGTGACAGTGACATTATCTCCCACCTTGGAGGGTAAAGTTGAAAATGCATGAAGGACAGGCCTTGCACACGCTTTCTGTGTGGTGGCATCGTTAAATAATGAGAACAGGGACACTCGACCTCCTCCAAGATAAAAATACGAAATATCCCACGTTCCGATAAGTCATGTGCTAACCAAATATGCACATTTTACAAAAAAAAAAAAGTGTAACTTAACACCGTTGCTTGTTACTCACTCAACAAGTAGCAAAGTACTGAGACGAAAGAAGAATTCATTACTTGAACTCAAAGGTAACGAGTTACTTCCTTGTTACTTTGAATGTGCCCTTGTCCTGGAACAGTAGCCACCTCCTAATATTTTGCGTTGTTAATAATGGCTAGTTTTTAAATGCGATCGTAAACATCTTTTTTTCTTTTTGCGTTTTTTGACGTGAAAGTCACAGAAGCGAACTGGGGTGAGAACCAGATAGATTACCTCGTGTTGTACACGTTCAGAAGTAACTAAATATCGTTTCCTGCTACTCTGTAAGAAAGTAACAAAAAGACGTTACTCGTTTCTTCTCTCAAGAAGTAACTACGTCGTTAGTTCGTTACAAAAAAAAGTTCCTAGATAAAAGTAACGCGTTACTTATAACGCGTTACGTACAAGTGTATTACCGGCTCCTATTGTTGTTTTCCTTTCTACCAGTTCTCAGTTTCCGTTCCGCTGTCTTACCACCTAAGCAGCAGCGAAATTGTTTGAACGTCTGGCAACACTTAGTGCGCTGTCATCTTTGTTGCCTCAAGATTCCTCTGCTGTTTGTCAATTTCGTAGCGTTGTCGGTAACAATCGAGGCCTTGCTGCTCACCATCATCGATCCTCACCGACACCTGCGATCTAAGGGTTAGTGTTGTGTTACGCTCTTCTTGCGCATCTACGTGCTCGTCGCCCCACCGGTCGCTGGTTTTTCGCCGCAACCAACATGGCGGACGTACACCTCAGCTCGAAATTTAGCTTTGAGTGCCGGCAAAGGCACGGGCGCCTGGTTTTCGAAAGCGCTTTTTCTGCGCAAGTACTTGTGCGAGCGAAGGATTCTTCAGAACTACGCTTTCGCGACCTGGCTTTTGCCAGCGCCAAAGCCAACTGGTGAGACCATGGCCTCCGAAATTTTTCGCGTGCTCTGCTGCTCTGGGCTTTTTAAACGCTCGGCTGCTCAGCAGAAAAAGCGAGCCGAGCCAGTTCTCTTGGGACCCTATGCTACATCGCGGGACCTAGGGACCGGGACAACGTCGTCTGCTGCGTTTGGTCAGCGCCGCGCCGATAACCAAACGCAGCAGACGACGTTCTTCTGGCGCCTTGGTTTCGCTTGGTCCCGCTGTGTAGCATAGGCCCCTGGTGTGCGCTAGCCCACTTGGCCAGCAATCCCCCCCCCATTTCGCGCTGCTCTTAAGTTCTGTAGACCAACGATAATGGTGATGATGATGATACGCGGCTATATTTTTGTACTGTTTGATTTGGTTGCGAGCGCCACCATGCGCCCCGCAGTAACAGTTTCTACTGGCGAATGAAATTACCTGAGGAGCGCAGCCAGCGTGCGAAAAAGGCTCGGAGGCCGCAGTGAGACCATGGCCTCCGAGATCCCGAACCTTCGGAATCTCGAAGGCCATGGTGAGACAGAGCATGTTCTTCGGCGCCCCACTAGATGGCGCTGTGTATTTCGCATTTGATCTATCGTCAAATGAAGAGTTTGAAGACTGCTGCTTACTATGCAGTTGAACTGCTACTATCGTCCCGGAGAAGCACGATGCAATCATTACAAGTCTATATGGGCAAGGGAAGCCTCACCGAAGACGTGGTCACAGCCCGGTTGATCCCTGCCTCCGTTCGGGTAGAAGTCCACGTGAGCGAAGGGTTTGCTCATGCCCATGGCCTTCTGGAGGACCGTCCAGCCGGAACTCGTGTGAATGGCGTCCACGAATTGGGCGTCCCGCCGGGACACGTGAACGTTGGTCTTCTCGAACATGGGACGGGCAGCGTCCAATGCTGCGCAGAGTTCAAAAGTGGTCGTACTATAATGTTGGACAAAATAAAGACGAATGTACGACAGTCGTGGATCTCCGTTGTCGTGTCTTCCATGGTGGGCGACTCGGCGGCAAGAAGCGAAATGTATATAAATGGACCTAACGACTCTTGGTAACATTGGCGGCATATAATCGGCTCCAGATCACGTGGCGGCTTGTTCTGGCTGCTAATTGAGGGGTGAACGCTGCTCATTTTTCTTTAATTTTTTCTGCGACTCCTTTTGCGTGTGGTGAAAGATGATCGCGTGTTGTATAGGTCGTTAGCGTCAGGGTTTCGTTCTGAGCGGTATTTACGCGAAGTACAAAAATCGTTACATGGCCCCTTTAGGTCTCTGTTAATACGAATATATTTTTCCAAGTTTAGATTATGAAGAAAACAATTATCAACTTGGAATTGCCCTGTGCGCTTCACGGCGTTGTTCAAAACTTACAAATGGGTCTGCTTTAATGTTTTACGAATTCTCCGGTCGAGACGCGAGCTTGTTATAGAAAGGTCATAAAGCTGTAGTGGACTGGTAATAGATCTTACAAAAAACAGTATGCCGACACCATTCTGAGGCGTGCTCCTTCCTTGCATAACGGTCCTGTCACATTGACCATACAAAAAAAATAGTCGCCCCTTTACCGCTTAGCAAAGGCAGTGGTAAGGCAGATAGTGATGTGTCAGTGCGGAGAAACTGTGTACACATGTGGAGACTGGATGGCGCGAATGGTAGAATTCGGTGGCGCCACGAGATTGCAGTCTTTCCTGTAGAGTCTCACCCGTTCGGATCAGGAAAGGAGCACCCTTCGAAGGATCCGTGCGCACGGCTGACCTCGCAGCTCTGTGTCGTGCACGGTAAGCGCATGAGAGCTCCGTGGATGTCTTACTTGTTGTGGGTGCCATCTTTTGCTGTGGTAACTTCCTCGGAGCCTGTAAGTGCGCGAGACGCAGTATAGACGGAGCGTGCTGAAAACCGAACAACTGGAACGCGGCAACGCCGAGCAGAGTCAGGCAGAGCCCTGGCGCCAGCTCGCGGCAATAGAGGACCAAACACTCGAACTACCTCCTCAACCCGTTGCGGCAAAATGAGCGCTTCTTTTTTATGCATTTCTGCCGCTTACTTTTACATTCTTTCTCTTGGGAATCCCAGAGCGCGTTCGTTTCACGTAATCTGTACACGTGACGTGCCCCCCCCCCTTTCCTGCCGCCGTGAGTCACACTCCAGGAAGACGGCTGGCTCTGGTGTCCATTCAGTGAGGGGATGAGCGCGGTGTCAACATTCGGCTAGCAGTCGGCATATCGCCTTTCGTCCCTGGTTGGAGACCGGAAGTGGTTAAGTGCCAGGCATATAGGTACCAAATTTTGCGTTAAATACTGCCTGCAGGAATACTCGAAGCATACATATGTATGAAACAAGCATGCTTCAGAGCCTGAGGCGTGACCGCCTGTAATCCTGTCATCATGTCTGCAGCGAAAACCGTGTCTTTTGTCACGATGTACGAGAAGTATGACTGCGACTTAGGTTTGGCATTTCACGCGGGCACGACACAACACATCCACTCTTTTCGATGGGCGACTTGAGATAAACAATGCCCACCTGTGATGCGACCGAGCAGTGATCCCGTCTCCTTCTTGAAGTGCCTTCCGCAGAATCCACACACCTGGGCGCCCAGGCTAAAGCCTACGAGGTGCACCATCTCTGGAAGCAGGACCTGGGGAAACAGCCGCAGGAGACGCTGCAGCATGAGCGAGATCTGCCTGCCAACCAGTGCCGTGTTGCCCACAGACGAGAAGTACTTCGGAGACATGCAGCCCTTGCTCCAGTCCACGATGATCACGTTGCAGTCCATCTGCCCAAAGTGAGAAACGAACCAGGAAGAACAGAAAAGAAAAAGGGAAAAGCTCAGAAGCGAATTTGAACATTGAAATGTCTATTAAAAGATAACATTATTTGACGTGATGCGTTAGAACCGATTCGCGCACGATTGGTTTATCTACTGTCAATGAGACGTTGCCACCACTGGGGCTCAGGGTCACGAGCGCATCTGCGTCGCGACTCTAGTAGTGGCATCCCATTAACAGTAGCCGATAATTACTCTCCGAACCGAGTCAGGCGTACCCTGTATTGATCTGAGAACGTGTATACGATGAGGCTGTGACAGTAGTTGTCGGCTAGAGCTTCAAATCTTTTGAGAGCAGACTTGCACGGTACTCATTTTGAAGTAATCAAATTAATTGTGATCGGTACTTCTGGAAGTAATTTTGTAACCATCTGAATACATTTACTAGGAATTAATCACAATAGTAACTTGCTTACTTTTAAAAGTACTAAAATCACTTGCAACCGTTACTATTTTACCCTCCCCTTCATATGTATGTGTAGTGTATGATGGGAATATAGTATAAATTAAGTGAATTGAATTGAATAATTGCGCCCTTTGTTTCTAGAAGTTTCCTAGGGAATTTTCCAATAAAGTGTCCGACAGGAGGCGTGGTTGACACCAATCGATGTATTAAGAAGATATCTGGGTTATAATTCGGCGATTCAAATCCAACGATGGACAGCACGAAAGACCCGTTTTCGATCCGGCGGAAAAGTTTGCCGTTATGAATATCTGATGTAATCGGAAGAGTAACGGTTACTTTTTTTTCGAGTAACGGCCAGTTACTTTTTGATCAAGAAATCAAGTAATCTAAATAAATACTTTTTTTTAGCCAAGAGTAATTGTAAATGTAATCGATTACTTTTTTTCGAGTAACGTGTACAGGACTGCTTCAGGGTTCGTTTTAGAATAGTTATAAGTAATAGTAATAGTTCAACCTCTGGTTGAATCTCAGAGCAGGTACTCTGGGTTCTAGATATGTAAAATGCTTAGCGTACATCCTCAAACACTGCTCGGCGTCAGGTTATACTATGTAGAGTTCCGTGTTTCCTGTGTTTTTTTTGTTTTTTTTTTTGGGGGGGGGGCGGGGGGGTTGTATTTTGGGGTTTATTTTATCACAGATTTGGTGTCTTTCGATGGCGATTTTAGGTGTCAAAATACGAAAATCGGTGTTTATTGCAGCTGAAGTTAAGCAAATACAGTACACGAACATGAGATTCCCCAACCTCCAAGATACATGTGCGACCCGAATGCCCCAAAAATGTTCCGGTACCAAAAGGAAGAAGAAGAAGACGAAAAAAATAAGTGTGTTTCTCGAAAAGAGAAGCAGTCTACATGAACATTCACTGGGGGTTGTATTCTGGGTTAATACAGAATAAAGCTGCAAATTTCTTCCAGTAAAGTTTTTTTTTCCCCTTTTTTTTTAGAAAAAGGGGGGGGGGGGCGTCTTAATTTTGGTTTTTCTTTTTCTTTCTGATTTTTATTAAACCGGTATGGGGTCCTTTTTCGGTGTTTGGTATATATCGAAAGCACGGAACCTTAGTTATATGTCAAGCACCACGGCTGAGCCCCAGTTATTTTTATTTTCGAAAGATTGCAAGTTAAACGATCACGGGCGGGAGTATAACTATGGCTTACAACGATAATCACCCAAGATAACCAATTACGTTACGTAATCCTCTGGCCGTATACTAGGGCATAGTTCTTCCTCGCCATTATTTTGCTGCAGTAAGGCGTAAGGTCTTCCCAGAGCTACGATATGTCCAAAGAGTGTCTTCTAAGGTACCAAAATCCCGCGGTACAACATGCCAGTACACAAATCAAAGTCAACATTGCTGACGAAAAGGCATATTATTGGGCAGTCCTATGTGCCTCCAAATGCTATAGTCTGTTTCACCTTATGATGTACCGCAGGAAAGGCTACAAGCGCGAGCTCCTTGCTCTAGGGCACATCTCGGCGGCACAAGCTCTCGTGCGTTAAGAGCAGCTCCCAACGCTATGAGCTCGCGCTTCTAGCCTTCTCTGCAGTACAACATAAGGTGAAACGGAGAATAGCAGCAGGTGGCCGGAGCAACTCACTCATCATTTTTGGTTCACCGCGTAGTCACATCTAAATATCATGCACGAGATGTCTATAGCCTGTTCCGAACCCGGTAAAAAAAATGGTTTATTTCTATACGAGGTTTGGACACTGAATGCACCTCGGGTGTTGTTCTGTCAGTTTCCGCCACACCAATTTTGTAGTTGGAGCTACTTCGAAACTATAAAGATTCTTGAATAAGTAAGTTAGACATTATACAAAGAATTAAAGTTCAATCGACTGCCCATTTGCAAGCCTGTTTGGCTTTGTGCGTAAAGGTTAAACGACGTGTTATGCGCTTGCACGTTTTACGTATTGCGTTTTACGTGGTTTTTTTTTTGTTTTTTTTTAGGGGGGGATTTGAACGCGGTGGGTAATTTCGCCATTTTCATTTTTTCGTAGATCTACGCGTGCGCGTCAAAAGGAGGGATGATGACGGGAGGGGACATTTCATTCGTTTTAACTTGTCGTGGACGATAAAGTCTGTAAAGAACAACAATATTGTGCCACAAAGGTGAAATCTACACGTAATCAGGCGATTTTCCGTACCCTCTTAGATATTATCGGGCGGTAATCATCGACTAAAAGTTAGGATCTCACGTTGCAGCACATCTACGTTTAATATGGAGTTTCTAGAATTTGGTGCCCCCAACGCTTGGGGGTCCCCAAACAGCTTGAGGCGTCGCACGGCGCATGAGCAGAAGGTCTGCAAAATCACAGTGCTGCACTCCAAGCTGCTCGGGGCACCCAAGCGTCGGGGCCCCTATTCGAAAACTCTCTAATGCCCCCTTCTTGTCATAAACATCGATTGAATGAAATCTCCTTCCTACAGCTGGAGTAACAACTTCTAACGCCGCTGATTTCAAAGTTGCAAATAATAATATGTTGAATTATATTTCTCAGTAATTTTGAGTTTATGTAAAAGTAAATTTTTTTATTACTTTTACTTCTATATATACAACGTGTCCCCCCCCCCCCCCCAAAAAAAAATAAATAAAAAAATATGTTAGATCAAATTTTACTTTTTTTTTGCCAAAATAAGCGACGCATTGTTGAACGCTTGACCTACATCCAAATTTATCCCTAGCGGTTTGAACAGGTTGCTAATGCTGCAAAACTAACCGTTATTTTATTTTAAAAAAGTTGTGTTATTTTCTTAAAGGGTGGTGAAATCGAACACGCTTGTCGGGGTGTGTCTTTCGATTTTTTCGGAAAAAATATATGTAATTCCCCCATTTCTGAAAAGAACAAAAACGCTTTTCAAAATTTTTTAGAAAAATATTTTGCTTCACAAAACAAATTATTGAGTGGAGCAGGGTGAAAATCTGTTTTTTACTCCGTGATTTTTCTACCCAGTTCTGTACGCTGGTAGGAATACAGGAAGCATACAAAACTCACAGTAATGTTTTGTGCTTTTGTATGTTATTTCGACTATTTTTTAGTTCAAAGTAAAATACTTTTGTATTTTTGTTTATTGAGGTAAAAAATGCCAAACATAGTCTCTTTGACAATCCGGTGACATCTTCAGGGCCTTGTAACTCATGAGTTATTATATTTGTCGCTTACCAAATACTATGCGGGTGTAGCCCTATACATGGGCTATCGACGGGCATAAGTTTAGTTTATTTTATTTTCACTGAATTTTTTATATAAAATTTGAAATATCGTCGAAAATGAATTTAACCGATATTTTGAACCCACTTTATTAAAAAAGGCCATTTTTTATTTCGTTCAATTTTTTTATTATTGCTGCCGATCCTATTAACTTTCAATTGGCTTGATGAGATTTCCCCTTTTTTGTTGTATCTTCTCCAGAAGTGATCAAAATCGCTCCCACGTGGCAATGCGTCGAGAAGTTCAACAGCGCGGTAAGTCGAGGCGGACAGAACGAAAACTGGAGCCAAAGCGAGCGAGAGGTGAACCCGAGACGGTGGCCCTTCTGTTTGAACGAGTGTGTGCAGTTAAAAATAAAAGTGTTGGGTTTTGTTCAGGACTGATCGATATCTCTGATGCCAAGAAGCAACGATTCCCACATGCATAGAAGGCTGCGAAAGCAGTCATTTAATGTCTCTGTAGACTTTTAGTTTCTCCACTTTGTCGCATCGAGCTTAATGCAAAGATTGTACAGCCTTCGGGAATATGAAAAGCGATTTAACGATTTTATTTTAGGTGGCTACAGTAGATTTGCTTTGGCTAGGCAAACATTGCTTTGGTTTGGGAATAAATAAAAGTAATGGAACATCCGCTGCACCGCTAACGATCGGACTAAGGAATGTCAGTTGCCATCAATAAAAAATTAAGAAAATACAATATGTAGCCAAGCACGAGTGTTCTCAATCGAAATTAGTTTACCCGCTGCATTTGAACACACACATAAGCAGTATAGTCTTTGCAGCGAAGCCGACCTGCGGAAACTGCGTTTGGCCGTTCTGAGAAAGTGGGAGCGATTTCGATCACTTCTAGAGAAGATACAACAAAAAAGGGGAAATCCCATCAAGCCAATTGAAAGTTCATATGATCGGCAGCAATAATAAAAAAAATTGAACGAAATAAAAAAATGGCCTTTTTCGATAAAGTGGGTTCAAAATATCGGTTAATTTCATTTTCGACGATATTTCAAATTTTATATAAAAATTCCGTGAAAATAAAATAAACTAAACTTATGCCCGTCGATATTCCATGTATAGGGCTACACCCGCACAGTATTTGGTAAGCGACAAATATAATAACTCATGAGTTACAAGGCTCTGAAGTTGTCACCGCATTGTCACGTGGGAGCGATTTCAATCCCTTCTAGAGAAGATACAACAGAAAGGGGGAAATCGCATCAAGCCAATTGAAAGTTCATATGATCGGCAGCAATAATAAAAAAATTGAACGAAATAAAAAATGGCCTTTTTTTAATAAAGTGGGTTCAAAATATCGGTTAATTTCATTTTCGACGATATTTCAAATTTTATATAAAAAATTCAGTGAAAATAAAATAAACTAAACTTATGCCCGTCGATAGCCCATGTATAGGGCTACACCCGCATAGTATTTGGTAAGCGACAAATATAATAACTCATGAGTTACAAGGCTCTGAAGATGTCACCGGATTGTCAAAGAGACGATGTTTGGCATTTTTTACCTCAATAAACAAAAATACAAAAGTATTTTACTTTAAACTAAAAAATAGTCGAAATAACATACAAGAGCACGAAAAATTACTGTGAGTTTTGTATGCTTCCTGTATTCATACCAGCGTACAGAACTGGGTAGAAAAATCACGGAATAAAAAACAGATTTTCACCCTGCTCCACTCAATAATTTTTTGTGAAGCGAAATATTTTTTAAAAAAGTTTTGAAAAGCGGTTTTGTTTTTTCCAGAAATGGGGCAGTTACATATATTTTAAAAAAAAATCGAAAGACCCACTTCGACAAGCGTGTTCGATTTCAAATGAAACCACCCTAAAATGTTTGATGGGAACATTAGGCCTTTTCTTGGTAACTGGCAGCACTCAGCTTCCTGTATTGGAGGGCTCCGTCGGATACCATTTTCCGATTAAAAATTTCAGAAAGTCGCTTATAACTTTTTGAATTAGATTACGGTTAGTTCTGGAACTCTGGTGCTTGGTTTGGACCGCTAGCGCTATACATTTGAACGGAGGCTGACCCTTCCGCAACGCGTCGTTTACTTTTCCAGCAAAAAAAAGGAAGAAGAAAACACTATATTACAGTGTTTTACTCCTCCCTGTATAACATGAAAAAAAAATTAAATAAAAATAAAAGTATACTTGGTGGAGCAGAGCCTCCTTCGCTTCGTGGAGCCAGGAGCTGTTCAGCGACTGCGTGTATCCGTGCACCAGCACAATGAGGGGCTTGGCATCTTCGAAGAAGCTCGCCATCTTCTTTCGGAAGTGCAGGAGCCCGGAGATCCGTTTTCCGGTCTTTCCGTTTCTGCGCGAGTAGATGTACATCTTGGTGCGGATCTTCCGAGGCCTCATGGGCAACACCAGCGGGTGTGTCAGCCGGTCCGGGTCTTCCCGGTGAAAGCATCCCACCTTCCGGTAACACCGCTGCTCTTCCAGTAGGGACTGAAAAGAGCACAGGGCTGGGCTTTCTTTACTTGTATTTCAAGCCACGGTTTCGCCAAGAACACCCATCCGTCCGCAACATTCAGGCAAACCCTCTTGCGCGTCATTGTAAGCATAACATACGGTATGTATGAGGCAATTTTTTCAAAACTGTACTGAAGATTGATGCGCACAGGACCTGGTGACCATTAGGCATAGTTATAGCCTAAGACTGGGAATGCATAAGGAACAATGTAGACCTAATCATTTATCTATCAAACGTTAGTAGACGTTTAGGACACACTCTTTCTTTCTCTCTCTCTCTCTCTCTCTCTCTTTATCTCTCTATCTCTCTCTATATATATATATATATATATATATATATATATATATATATATATATATATATATATAGATGACGCAGACGACGCGTGCATCGTCTGCGAAGTGGCAACGTAAATTGCACAAAACTTTTTTTTCTTTTAATGAGGTAAGTTTTTTTTGTTTTTTTTTACTGCAAATTTTTATCATCTGCTTGCACCTCTGTAGTAAATTGCAGCGGGATACGTTGAGAAACCGATCTTGGCGGGCCGTCCAAAGTGCCTTAGAAGCTGTACTTCATGAGCTTCGCACTTGCTGCACGAGTGGTAACTTTGGTGCACCCCCACATTTCCCACGTTTCAAGTCGCCCTGAAATTGACTGATCGGGTGAATTCAGATGTCGTCCAGCCAGTTTTTAAATGACACCATATGCGTATTTGGACAAATGAAAAGGTAATTAAGAAATTTTAGTTCATTATCCGACTTATCGTAAAGATTAGCAGCCTATGCAAATCCCCCTGGCCGTATAATTTACCAGCATAAACGGCGTTAGTGTACCCTTTACCGATGTTTTCTAATAAATATGTTATAATTAAAATAATATAATACGTGTACAATTTGTTGTGGTGTTTGCGGTTCCATGGACTGTTTTTTTATGTATAATAGGGCTTTCATTTGTTTGTTTTTTTCGTTTGTGTGGTTATGGAATTGTTCAAGTGGCATGATTTGGCCCTTTATTCTTATTTCTCTAGAGTGAATGAACGCTGTAGTAATAGATTCAACGTTTATTTTTAGCCAGGCTTTTCTTAGCTTCATTTATTTACCTCAAAAGCATCTGATTATGCATTACATGAGGGGGGACCGCAAAGGGGAGGAATAGTCATGATCGTAACATATACAAAAGTTAAAAAATTACAAACAAACAAGTACCGAACAGTTCATATAAAAATACACCAACGACATACAACTACAATCCAAACTTCAAAATGCGTGAACAAAGATATCATAGATTAAGCAATACAGGAATGAGCACAGTTCTAGAATAGAAATTGAATGACCAAGCTGTGAATGTCGTTAGGATAAAAAGAGATTAACTACACAAATCTACGCAGCTTTGCTTAAATAACATAGGATCGGGTTGAGTCACTATGTGTGTCGGTAGACTGTTCCAATCTTTTATACATAATGCTAGTGGAAAGTACATGAACGAGTTAGTACGGGATTTAATTGGATCAACTTTCCATGTGTGATGAAGCCTGGGAGATATGAAGAGCGCAGGTATATATAAAGATATTCGGAAAAGTGATTCTCTGTAGTAAATTTGATGGAAAAAGCATAAACTAGAAATCCTGCGTTGATTTTCTAAAGACGTTAATTCCAGGTTTCTCTTCAGCCCTGAGACACTTGTTAGGGGAGGGTACTCGCGGCAGATGAAACACGTGTCCTTGTTTTGTAAATCTTCTAATTTTAGGGTTAAATAATTTTGATGAGGATTCCATATCATGCTGGCATATTTGAGTTTCGGAAGGATAATCGACTTATATGCAAGAGGTTTAGTTTACTGGGTAGCGGAATAAATGTTCCGTTTATGAATAACCTAGTTTGCGGGATGCATCATTCATATACTATCTATATGCGCACTCCAGGACAAATTGGTGGTGAAATTAACTTGTAATTACTTATATGATAATACTCATTCAATTTTCTTGGTTTAAAAGGGAGTACTGGAAAGACGATGTTTTTTTCTTTTCTTATTTGTAACTGTTAATACGCGGCATTTACTCGAGTTACTTTTCACTTGCAACGTAACACACCATTCGCTGACTTTGTTAAGATTATTTTGAAAGATAACATGATCTGCTGGAGATTATATTTTCAGGTAAAGCGCACAAGACCCAGCAAAGAGTCGAATGGTTCATTGAACGCTTGATGGCAGGTCACTAATCTATGTAAAAAAGAGTAGTGGTCCGAGCACGCTTCCCTAGGGTACTCCAGCAAACACCGGTACCAAGGAGGAGACCGCATTGTTAATAATTACGAATTGAGTTCTGTCGGCGAGGAAGGTTGAAATCCAACTTACTATGGTTGGGTAAATTTGGAGGCGAGAGATCTTTAAAATTAATCGTTCATCAGGTACCGTATCAAACGCCTTGGCGAAATCAATAAACATTATATCCGTCAGTGCTCCTGCGCGAGTATTAATATGCAAATTAATGGACAAATTCAAAGAGCTGGGTGTTACCATAGCAGTTTTTATCTCACACCGTGTTGATTAGGAAAAAAGAAGCTGATCTGATCCAAGTGTGACATGGTGCTAATAAAAATGACATTTTACATTAATTTACAGGGTACACTGGTGAGAGAGATAGGGCGATCATTAGATGGGTTTGATGGGTCACCTGATTTGAAGATATGTCTAACAATGGCAGAACGCCAATCAAGTGGGACATGCCCGTTTGCTTAAATTATTTGGAAAAAAGTTGTGTCACAAAACATTTGAATAACTTCAGAAACATTCGGATAAGAGATTCTCTCCCGGAGCGCTGTTAGAAGGAAGCGTTTTTAGTAATTTTTTGATACCGTCGCTATTGAATTCAAAGGGGAAAGGGGGGGGGGGAATAGTAATAACAGGAAAGTCAGGATACGGATAGAGAGGGAAATCTTCCTCTGTGAAAATTCCCGACAATAAAAACAAGTTAAAAAATGTTATGCTTTATTGTCGTTCATTTGACAATTTTCAATTCCTACAAACACAGGGTCATTCCGAGCACCACTCGGATTGATGGCCTTCCAAACTTACGAGGGTCTGTACGAATGGAGATGGAACAACTGGGGACCGTAAAAATCTTTCTTGGCTATTTTTACGGTGATATTAGTCTGTGTTCAGAATACGAGATAAGAGGACCAGTCATTGTCGTCACCGCTCTTTCTGGCTTTCGCAAATAGAAGTTTCTTTTTATTCAGTAGGCGTTTTAAGTTTGTTGTAAACCCAGGTGAAAGGGTATCAGATTTTGTTCTGATTATGGGAGCGTAGGCGGAGATAAGACGCTGCAATGTAATTTTTATTTCAATCTAGTTATCGTTCACCGAACGATGCATGCAAGCCATGATGTATTGATCGGGAAACAAGGCCAGTTACGCGTTTAAGGCGTCAACATGAGTGCGAGCGTAATTCATGAACGAGCTTGATGGTAGTTTTTCAGTCGCTTTATGGTAAACGATGTTTCAACATGAACAATGGCGTGATTACTAATGAGGTCGATAACGTTAGTTGAATTCCCATGTTCAGTATAAGAACCCAAAAACAAATTCATCGTTGCATTGCCCCGTGTAGGAACTTTTACGATCTGTGTTCGTTGAAACGTTTCCAGCAGACAAAGAAACTCGTTTGAGTGACCGGAACGGAAGGAACTCGGATAGGGTTGCGATGTTTCCCAGCTTATTCCAGGGCAGTTAAAATCTCCAGCAAGTATGAGGATATTGTTCGAGTTAGCACTTGTTATTGTACTATGGCAGTGGTGGCCAGGCTGACCCGGCCTAAGAGCCGCAAACAAAACCACGAAACATCCGAGAGCCGCAAGGGGGGGGGGCAAACTTTTGTCCAGAGCAATAAACGACACTCGAGCTACTTTCCATCTATCCGAGTCAAAAGCAGTCAAACTGTGCGTAAGGTAGCAGTAGCACAAGACTACCAAACCGCAACCTGTCTCTCGATTTAAAACGCGTTCCATTTCTCTTTTTGGGGAAGTGGTCGTGTGGCCGGGAGGAAGGCGGGGGAGGGGGGGGTACGGGAGGGGAGCCGCGAGCCGCGCTTTAACACGCGAAGAGCCGCATGCGGCTCGCGAGCCGCAGCTTGGCCACCCCTGTGCTATGGCATGTGTACAAATCAGCTTTAGAGAAACCAGGGTTTTAACGTGAAGGGCTTTAACAAACACCAATCAAAGCGAGGCGGAAGTTTAATTCCAGTCGAATCCAGAGAAATTCAAGAGAGGAATCGAACCTAAAAGGGGAATTCACACGGGAGAAAAATCCTCCTTTTGCTTCCCCGGGTGCGGTCATCACGTGGTAACAACGTCATGATTTTGCGCGGAGCCGCGCTAACGTAGACATCCCACGAGGATGGGGGAGCTTTTGCTCGGGCTGCACAAACGCTCCCCGCCATGGCGTGAGATCTCTTTGCAATTGGCGGCATTTTATTCGCGTGTCTGGCAACTTTACAGCTTTTGCTCAGCGAGTTCCTGGCGGTGGCATCAGGATCGCCTAACTTGTGGCTTGCGCTAGCTGTACATGTCGTCCGAGGCACCCGAAGGAGTCTTCGATATTCATCAATGCCGTCCTCAAGCCGCTCCTCATACAACTGGTTTTTGATTCCACGTCCTTTGTGTTGCATCCACCCATTCAAGAAGCATCTTTCTTTTAGCACAAAGCAGTTCGTCGTCTTCTGCATCTAACAGCGCTGCTGCCATAATCGCGATATCGCCGCTTCATGTACGCCTCCATTTTTTCTGGTCTCGTCAGCGCGCACCGAGCCCTGTTGTCGAAAGTGCGACCCCTAAATGCGTCTGATAACACTGACATCCCTCTCGGCTCCCTGCCCTTCGTGTGAATGCTGGAGTCGGGGTGAGAGTCCCGCTGGTTCCACCGACCGCTAACTTCACGCACCCCTCCCCGAAAAGCATCTCTCGTGAATAACTCTTATCGAGGAAGGGGGTGTCACCTTTAACGGCAAGCAACACGGCTCCTCCCCTCGAAGAAACTCGATTCCTTCGGAAGAGTTTGTTGTTCTTATTTTAACTAACGCTAATTCTGCATTTTGGATATTAGGCGTCAGCCACGTTTTCGTACTCGAAAATAATATCTGGCTTGCAAAACGAAGTGATACAGTTGACTTCATCCTTTATGGAAACCAAGCTGTGGAAGTTCGCCACGAAAGAGAATAATGTTGGCACGTTTTTCTGGTAGGCAAAGTGGGCGAGACAGTTCAGCGTTATCAGTAAGTGTGACGTGTGCCCTCACGTTGGGGGAGTTGCAACTGGATGACCACAGTGCTTTCATTTTCGTACACATATGCTTGGTTACCGGCGTGCAGTTTGTCATATGACAGCTTATATCTAATGTTCTGAATACGGAATTTGGAGGCAAGCTCCCACAACTTTTGCCTGGCGTACAACACCTTTGATGAAAAAACCTCGGAGACCTAGACTTCTGGAAAAGACAAATTCTTAAGCTTGAATCATTTTTCATGGCATCGTCTTTGCTCTTTGTGCTCAAAAATTTGATAATGATTGTACTGGTTGACCCATACCTTTCTCACCAAGACGATGACGTCTTTCAAATTCACCAAGGTTTTGGGAGATGTTTTTCTTTTATGAAGTTGGAAACTAAATTTTCTGTGTCATTCTAGTCCTCGTTTTCTCCTTCCAGCAAGACTTTTGTTAATAGGTTATTCGCATTCGATTGTTCGTGTCGTACAGGCCTCCAGAGAGCACAGTCAAGTCATGCACACCCGAAGACGTACGCTGTACATCACCTATAGTTGTGCTAAGAGTGTCCAGAGTTTCTATACGTTGGCGATTTCGTTCATCTTCGCTACTAAGTTAGCGACACGTAACCTCAGACTAGCAATTCCAGAATTGGACCGCGTCAAGTTTCTTGGAGTTCTCCTGCTGCTAAGTGGATTCAAATTTGTGGGTTTTACGCGCCAAACCAACAAGGGCCATCTGTCACACCCCAGAGGAGGAATGAGGATCAATTTCGACCACCTGGGGATCTTGTGACGTGCCACCGACAGCTCGGTTACACGGCGCCTTCTCCGCAATATGCCTCCGTCAGATTACGGGCACCTCGGCCGGGATTCGAACCCGCCATCTGAGGATCCGTAAACCGGCGCTTTGCCTCAAAGCCCCGGAGGCGACCTGGTAAAGAGCGGTGCTCGTTGTTAATACCTCGATAACCTGTTGCCACTTATCTCATTTTTTCTTGGTTGACGTTGGACCAGGGTTTGTCTCTACATCGCCAGATGTGGAAAACAATACCAACAGAACAGTTGCGACAGTAAACCGTTTGAGAAAACCGAAAGTGCCGAGACAGGAAAGGTCCAGACGATGCGGTGGTGTATGGTGCAACCTTTGTTTTGATCTATTCATGAAGCGGCCAATGCGTGCTCGGTACGTTGATACATCAACACCCATAATGCACAGGCTCTAGGGCAGTGGTTCTCAACCATCGATGTTTCGCGGACCCTTGTGGATCGGCGGAGACGATGGAGGACCCCGTTCGTGATGAGGGGAAGGGAAATGTATAGGTGAAATATGATAATGATTTGATAAATGAATATAACTAAGGGCTAGTGTGAAGTAGACCTCCCTTATTGATATACACACGAGAAAACTCGCCCGAAAACTGAAACATTTCTTCTCGGCCTGAAAAAAGACCAGTTTTATTGCCGGGCTTGACTGAGGAGGAGGGCTTCGCGGACCCCTAGAATGCCTTCGCGGACCCCAAAGGGTCCGCGGACCCCATTTGAGAACCACTGCTCTAGGGGATTTGCAGCCAGCAATGAAAACAAAATACGCCGAATATCACAGTGACAAGCATACCTGAAAAGGGTTCACGACAGGTTAGGTAATGACGACAACTTGGCTGCAAATCCCGCTGTTGGGAAGGCGACTATTCTTTTTGTAGTCGGGTAAAGCAGATGACGTCAGGGAGAGCTGATAGATGGTGGGCGTAGCCACCGGCGTTGATGAGATTTGCTCGATGATAAGTGTTCCAAACGTTCTTTCACGTGACGAAATCGCGACTGCATCGACACCACAGATGGTAAGCAAAGCGGACGCACTAGCAATGCCGGGTGATCTCAGGACGGCCACAGAAGCAGCGACAAGGTTTCTGAAAACGGTTCACGACAGGTCAGGTAATGGCGACAACTTGGCTGCAATTCCTTTGTGTGGTCGTTTTTCCTACGCTTCAGTTCCAGGGGAATGTACGCATTGATATACAGTGAGATACGTGGGCAAAACGTGAAACGTACCAGTGATTCCTTGAGAGATCTCTTTCTTTTGAAGTTGCCTTTGACAGCCGCCAGGCTAGAGCGCTTCATCCTCAAGGCCAAATGACAAGGTAAAGACCAGCCCTGTTACGATTACTGGAATGAGGGAATACAAGTCTTAGTGCATGCGACCTTTTTTTTTCTTTTTTTCTCATTCATTTTAAAATAGATGAAGTTCATATTCAATTCACATTTTAAATAAAAATATTGGGCTTCAGGAAGTATAATTTACGTTAGATATAGCAAAATTAAGCGCCTATCGATTCCGTCAGCAGTACTTACAAATAGCAATGGAAGGCAACATCCCGAACTGAAACGTGTGTCCCGTCCACAGACCTGCGACAATCGGAAATTATTCAAATTTGTTGTGCCTTATGTGGTAATGGATAAAATCACGCGGGAAAAAGAGTTATTATGCCTTCGCTTAACAATTTTTTCCCCATTTTTGTAGTTTAAATGTCAGGTGCCCAGAGTCGGTTCAACAAAGCATTCGGTGTGGGTTGGGACACATCATAAAGACAATATGAAACATTAGAGAGAACAAAACAGCGTGTTTGACTAAGGCTCTACGCCATCGCTTTTTTCTTGTTCCTGTTTGTATAAAAATGTAATGTGGTGTTTTCTAAAACGAGTCTTCAGTTTTCCGTGTTGAGTTTTCCCCAAATCTGAAGGTGCGTCGTGCTTTATCAAAATATTTGTAAATCCGTGCTTAACTAAAATATATGCGCACAGTAATTTAGTCATCGTCTAAACGTCTCAGAAACATTGCGAATATATGCTGAGCCATTTCCCAGACATATATACTGTAGAACATGCAATCCATACTGCGCAAATACCAGAAGCAATGTACCTTCAACGATCAAAATAGCAGGTAGGGTATTAAGTTGTGTGTACGTAAGCGTGTGTTTTTTTTTTTTTTCGAGCAGGATTTGTACAGTTGCGGTATTTGTTTTTACGCAGAATTATTTACATTTCGTTTCGGACCAACTTATTGCCATTGTGGGGGCAGCTACATAAAACTGGTAAAACGCCACTTATGCACCCTCCCCATTTTCTTTCTTCTTCTTTTTTTTTCTTCTCTTTTCAAGTAGCGTTTTATCGGAATGCATTGTAAAGCTCATGGAGTATTTTAGACGACGGCGTTATAGTCGTTCAGAGATGTCGTTCAGAAATTGGTACTCACCACTCAAAGAGGGACTTGTGATCTTTATCCAGGTATCATGATAAGTTTTTCCGAAAAACATCCGCGTATGCGAACTAGTCTTAGTCCCTGTTGGCCAGCGCGTGCCCTCTTTCACTTTTCTCCCTCCCTTTTTATTTCGTACATGGAGAGTCTGACGCAGGCAGCAGCTGCTTTTTCGGAGACCACTTTGTCACAGTCCCAGCCGTCACCCGTCCGGCTGAGTCTTCTGAAACGCCAAGGAAAGCAACAACAACAACAACAAAAACAAGTCCTCCGCATTGTTGGGCACTCTTGTTTTCGCGTCTAAACATAGCGTTATTGTGTACAGCGCAAAACACTCAGAATCCCAGCCTAGAACCTTTCGACTCGAATTTCGTTTTCGACAAATTCGTTGTTGAACTTTTTTATTGTAATGCGGACGATTAAGATTAGTTTAAAATGGACCATAAAGTTAAATTCGATTCCTTGATTTGAGATGGCACGTACATCATGACTACATTCTCTTGCGAGATCGTTACGAAGGTTTTCTTAAGGGAGATGTTCAATGGTGAGCTATTCTCTGAAATAAAGCTAATAACTAGGACTGGGAAATTCATCGATTAACCTCCCGATTAATTCGACTAATGTTTTAATGGTGATTAAAATTTCTAACCGGTTAATCGGTTCGGTTCAGACGGGGAGTATGAAAAATTGCGGAAAAAGAAAAGGTTATTCCGCAGTAAGGCACTAGCATTTTTTAATGACTGCCATCAAGAGTGTAATATATTTACTTTGTAGAATTCTTTGACCATGTATTTTTTTAAGCGTGTTGAGCATCAAGTTTTATATGAGGCTGCGCCGTTGATGACAGTAAAATATAGTCAAAAGGAAAATGTATATTTTTCTCACATTTTAGATCATATGTCTGGAGGTCAACAGAATCGATTAACCGATTAAAGGCTATCGAAGCTCGGGTGTATCTCAAAACGTCCCATTCGCATTTGAACCTTGCGCATTTCGTCCCATTCTCATTTGGTCCTTCTCGTCTGAACCTTCTCATAAGATCCGAATCGTGTTTTTCGCAACTGGGCCCATTCTCATTTTGCCCGTTATCTGAAAACGTCCCATTCGCATTTTGACCCTGCGCATTTCGTCCCATTCTCATTTGGTCCGCCTTGTTTGAACCTTCTCATAAGATCCAAATTGTATTTTTCGCAACTGGACCCATTCTCATTTCGCCCGTTCGCGACACGACCGAATGGCACTAGTTTGGCATGCTTCTAACGTTGTTATGCCTTCGCGGCTTTGTTGATGAGCCTTACCTTGCTTGGGCCCCCAACATACCATCAGATATGCTGGGTGTATCAAGGAGCGGCCAGGCTCTTTAAATCGACCGCAAAATTCGGTTTCTTAACCTATCGCGTACCGATTTTGTACAGCGTTGGCCACAGGTGGTGCATTTTTTATATAAAATTCGCATAGAGCGAGCTTACCTGAGGAAGTGTAAAAAAGAAAAAGGCTTAGGTCCTATGAAAAACGCATCGAAGCCACCGGTCTTCAAACCATAGGGCGCCCTATGGTTTGAAGACCGGTGGCTTCGCTGCGTTTTCATAGGAGCTAAGCCTTTTTTTTTACTTTTTCCTCAGGTAAGCTCGCTCTTTGAAAATTTTCTATAAAAAAGGCACTTGTGGCCAACGCTGTAGAAAATCGGAACGCGATAGGTTAAGAAACCGAATTTTGCGGTCGATTTAAAGAGCCTGGCCGCTCCTTGATACGCCCAGTATGTTATGTGTAGAGGTACGCACTGAGAATCGTACAATGACGCCTGCTTCCTTTCCTCTAAGCAAACGAAAAAAAAAAGCGATGAACATTTATTTGGAAACTTCGTTTGAACAGAAATAGCATACATAATAGCAGTGGTTCTCAACCATTGATGTTTCGCGGACCCTTTGTAGAAAGGCGGAGATGATGGAGGACCCCGTTTGGTGTGAGGGGCATAGAAAGGTATAGGCTATCATGATAATGATTTAATAAATGAATATAACTAATTGCTAATAACTAATTGCTAATAACTAATTGAATAACACACGAGAGTACTCACCCGAAAATTGGAACGTTTCTTCTCAACGTGAAGAAAGACAACTAATATTGCCGTGCTTGACTGATGAGACAGGGCTTCGCGGACCCCTAGAATGCCTTTGCAGACCCCCATTTGAGAACCACCGCATTATAGAAGTGGTGGCATTGTCCCAAGTCGAGAGACCCTAAACAACGTGACATTTCGGAATATGATCTGGCTGCGATAAATAGTTGGTCTGTTTTATTGTCAGGTAGTAGCTTTTCACGACGATCTCGACGCACTGCTAAAATCCTTAGCAGAGAGAGTATGCCTGTAGCGTTGCACACACACACACACACACACACACACACACACACGCACAAAATATATCAATGTATTTACTAATACCACCCCCCCCCCCCCCCCCAAAAAAAAAAACGATTTTGGTATGGAAAGAGTCAAGTGCGACGGGTTAAAGCGAGATATTTTTGAGAATGGCGGTTTTGAAAAGTGCCAGGTGAGAAGGGCGAAACGAGAACGGGACCAAATGAGGGGGTTGGAATGCGAAAGACGAAACGGGAAAGGGCCAAATGCCACGGGTCAAAACGAGAAGATCTTTTTGAGAATGGTTGTTTTGAGAAGGGCCAAGTGAGAAGGGCAAAACGAGAACGGACTCAAATGAGAAGGGTTGAAATGCGAAGGACGAAACGGGAAAGGACCAAATGCGACAGGTCCAAGAGAGAAGATCTTTTTGAGAATGGTTGTTTTGAGAAGGGCCAAGTGAGAAGGGCGAAACGAGAACGGGCTCAAATGATAACCACTCCATCGAAGCCTGGATGCGGTGGAAATCTGAAGCGACGCCCACCCCTACTATATTTTTTTGTTTTGCTGTTTCTTGTAAAAAATGGTAAATCTGAGATTTCGCATTTTGCACGTTTCCAACATCCCAACAGGGTCGTAGACAAAATTGTATCTCAGAATTCTACGAAATCTCTCTCGAAAATCGCTTTGCCGATAATGTGCTCACCAGACGTCCTTTAGCGACAATTGGTGACGCCACAAGCTCAAGCGAGCATCTTCCTGCCTCGTCTTGCACGCATGAAATCTGCCCTCTCCCTCCGGCGGTGGAAGAAAAGGAGCTCCAAGTGTCGCGTGATTGCTAACCATTGACTGACGTAACACACACTTAAGGCGCACGAGGGTAAGGCAAAATTGAAAAAAGAAATCGATTTTTGTCTTTTTTTTTGCGATTCGCCAAGTTTAGTTCTTTCTGCCCATTTTCCATTGTCTACAGTGTTCTTGAGAAAGTTATATTTCCGGGCTGAAAATTACTTCTTCCGAAAGCAAGTAGCAGATGACCACGCCTCCCTTTTGGGATCTGCGCTTCCTGTTTATCAATAAATTTTCCACAATAAACAAATTCAACATCAGACCTAAAAGCTTGTCCAGTAACAGATAATCTTAAAAAAAATTATCTGACTACTATTCGCATAGCTCTTTTTTCAACCAAGAACAATTCCGAGAGGCTGCTGCACGTTCTTTCCAGGTGTGTCAGATGTGTACTTTCAAGTGCTTGTGTTTTTGTAACGACAAAATGGCGGCATTGGACGCCGAGCTTCATTCAATGGTGGTAGCGCTGTACACAAGCCAATGTTCATGAGGTCTCTGTGGATGGAACCATGTAGCGGAACACCATGAAGTGGGCTGAGGGAAGTTGATGTCACTCGGATGTACTTTACGGACACAAAGCAAGACCCCGGCAGGTCACAAAAGAGGCCCGGCAAGCAAGGCGATAAGCCGAAAAGCGAAGGCATGACTTTGGCAAAGCCTTCCAAGCTGGCGGCTATCAGAAAAAATTGCTCGAAGGCTGTTGGTGCCGCAAAGAAATTGTTATTCGCCAGTTTTTTTTTTACTTTAAACTCAATTATCTCAAACGCGGTGTTTTTCTTTGTACATAGGTACCATTTTTTCCTTAACCTGACACTATAGAGGGTTGATTTTTCCTTCCTACAACCTACATGGGGTGTTAAAAAATACTGAACTACGATTAAAACCATGCACAGAGCAGTTTTTGAGTTGCAATTTTTTAATGCGACGAAACACTAAAATTTCCGTACTAGAATAAAAAAAAAATTGAGAAAAAAATTACTTTAGATTGGTTCAAAGAATTCTAGTTCAGTAGATAAAACACAAAATTTCGAACAAAATGATATATACATGACAGGAATACTCCTAATGAGTCACCGAGAAAAATGTTCCTTGACTTGGTGCCTCAAATGCATGGGGAGCATGAGGATCTTCAACCCTGTGCCCTGAAAGGGGCACTGAAGTCATTGCAGGAAAAGGACACGCGTTTGATCTTTCATGTTGTTCAAAATAGTGTTGGTTCCCAAGCATATACGAAGTCCTATATAACAAACCTGCATATTCATCTCAGGGCAAGAGAAAACATGTGGACTCTTTTTTCTCGTGGACTACGTTGTGTGGACCAATGAAAGCCCTACAATACGCGCAGATTCCGAATGATTTTATTATACCTCGTTTCCGTGGAGAGTCTGATAGGTACACATCCTTATAGGCACTCCTCTTCTTCTCCGCGGGCAAGAAGTCATCGCTTGCAACAACTCAGCCGTACAAGCGCCCTTCGTCGACCACTTCACTCGGAAGAAAATTCATACCCCAAAAAGGGCGTGTCGCGATCTTTGAACACGGAAATTAACTACGCAGGATTCTGATTTCGGGTTTGTTCCGGCATGCTTAGAGCGTCTAGATTGAGTTGTAACCACAAAAAGAACCATCTCAGAATCGACTTCGGTGATGCCCCTTTAATTGTTTA
This sequence comes from Ixodes ricinus, assembly GCA_037355805.1. Taxonomy (NCBI): domain Eukaryota; kingdom Metazoa; phylum Arthropoda; class Arachnida; order Ixodida; family Ixodidae; genus Ixodes; species Ixodes ricinus. Next base: position 103,786 of record JAZHYW010039819.1, read on the forward strand.
CGGAACAAAAATACGATAAGCTGCATTGTTATCTTCAGAGCACACTGCATATCCGCGGATTACCCCGACGGGTAATCCGCGGATATCCGCAGCGATCAACTGGTGCATGCGAATTAAAAGCCGATCTGATTTGGCAGACTGCGGATCGGGTCAGAGAAAGTGTGTTCTTTTTTTGGCAAGGATCGAGCGAAGAAATGGTCTTCGAGCAAAGAAAACCCAAAACGTACAAGCCACAAAAAAAATGTAGAAGCCTAGGTTCCTTCCCGTGGCGTGTGCGTGTGTGCGCTTTCACTTGTTCTCAACAGTTGGCAAGTTGCTGCTAAGTATGTGGGTCCAGAGAGCACGCGGTTGCGGGTTCGAGTTTAAATCTGAAACCGTTGGGAGGTGTCAATATTGAATACTGTTGTATTTTCCCAGTGGAGTACGATCGCGTCTTGGAAGCTGTATATACCAGTGCCTCACTGCAATGAGTGACCACCTTTCTTCTTTCACTTTTTTATTGTTTGACCTCAATAAAATGACACAATTCTATTAGAATGTACTTTATGAATTTTCATGTTTTGAAAATACGCGCCTGCTTAAAATGGCTGACTGCAACTCCAAAACAAAAAATTGGTTGCTTGATTTCCATTTGCCGTTTTACTTGGAGCGCACTTTCTGGGCGGAAAAGAGTCGCAGACTCCCTGCGACGAGTCTCGCCTCTGCGGTCATCTGTCCACGCAAGAGTGAAGTTATCTCTGGAAGGGTTGATCCCTTGCTATTATAAATACGAGAAATCAGGACACTAGAAAAAATGAATTTCACGCATCGTACTCTGATTGGAAGAGGTTTTCGTACAAAGATGAACAAACGGCTTACAAGTAGGGTTCCAAGTTTTTTGGTAAATACCGATTCACCCAGATCAGGTAACCATCGAGCCCGATGTATCCAGATCGGGAAAGAGCTTAAACGTAGAGCTTATGCGCACAAAATGAGAGGCGCTTCTCGAGCGGCTCCGGTGCAGCGTCAGACTTGGCTACTGCTGCAACGGAGGCGCTCTGCTGGGAACGCGGTGGCGCCAGTGCGTCTGCCGCGGCTATGACGTCGCTCCTCTGGAATGCGCAGACCGGCAAGAGCGCTCGCGCGGCAGCGGCGGCGGAGCGCGCGCCAGCTGTGCGCCGTGTGACGTCACCGCTCGCGCTCGCGCGCACGTCCTCTTTGGGAACCACGCGAAACTGCTCAACCTCGGCCAGTGTGGCTTTGCTCTGCGCTGCAAAAGCAGCCTGAAATGCCGCGTTTTTGCACCGAGAAATACCGAAGCTTCCCGGAAAACCAGATCTTCGACTGCAATTTTATTTTGCGTTTGCCTAGCTCGGAATCGCAGCCACACTGAACTGTCCGCGAGGCTGCTTCTTTCTTCGAAAACCAAACACCCTTTTCTTTTCGTCTCCTTTTTTTTTCTTTTTTGCTACCCGAACGACATTGACAAGCACTATTCTTACAGAAGGCTCGATAAACACCTATTTCTTAACACCGGGAAACACGAAACTCTACGCAAAAAAAGGTTTTTTTTTAAATTTACGTTTGATTTTATGATGTAAACGTAGACGTTGCGGGTTTCGGATCGGATGGATTCCCAATTTCGAGGATGCGGTTCGGATACGATCACTAAAGTATGCGGATGCGGGATACGGATCTGGTTGATCAGTCATCTTTTTTATCCATGCAAAGCTCGATAGTTACTTTTTAAGCGCTAATTTGACATTCAGTTTTCGCTGACATCACTCAATTTTGTACGGGCGTGTTCTCTTTTTCTTCTCTCGAAATTACAACACGCATTTTGTACCTTTATATTTGGCGCATTTATCAAAGCATTTAGTGACACTCGGTTCTAATTGTGTCATCCTGCTAAGGCAGCTAGAGTCGTCTAGTTAGCTTCGTATACACACTTTGCAAGTGGATCCGGCTAACCTGTGATACCCGCGTGCCAAATAAGTGAAGGCGGACCTATTCTCAAACCAGGACGTTCGCTGCCTTGGCGTACAATGTTGCCGATCGTCTCTCGCTGAAGCATACACCACTGAGCGTCAAAAGAGGATTAAAAATTTTTTTTAGCGACACAGGTGTTGTCTTCAGCCGAGAAAGAGCACACACAATTAAATAAAACACCTAAACCAGTAACAAACCAAAATACAATAGAAACAAAAAAATATCTGAAGTATCAAAGTGGGTCTCGGATGCACCCCCAAAGCTCCTTCACACTCCCCTCATTGCCGCCTGCCAGCATTTCCTCCGAAATTGCAGATGGGCCGCTGCCGAGGTGCACGTCGTGCCTGATGTGTCTTTGGGGAACGGTGCATACGGCTTCGTCGCAAGAAGCACAAGATAGACTTCCCACACAAAAGAACACACATTTATCCCAGCAAGCCATGCTTAATTCAAATTGCCGGGCGTCTTTGGCCGCGTCGTCCGTTCCTTCTTTCACATGCACCACACGTCTACAGAACTCGTCATGGCTAGCTCCGCTTCTCTGGTTGGTCCCACCATCTCCGCTCACACCAATGACGTGGCCTGTATGCCATACCTCGGCGAACCTAACCTCAACGAGGGCCCCTCACTCACCCTCATCTTCACAGGCGAGGTGAGGGTGAGTCGGTTCTCGATCCAGAGAAAATTCATGGGTCGTGCAGGGTGAAAGTGGACCGTGAGGTCGTGAGGGGGTGTGAGGGCCGTGAGGGCTCGTGCAGAGGCTGTGAGGACCGTGAGTGCATCGAGAGGTTTCTGTCGTGAGTGCGTGAGGGCGGTGAGTGCCCCTGAGGGGCGTGAGGGCTGTGATGCACCGTGGAGAGTGCGGGAGGGCCGTGGGGCTGGTGAGCAGCGTGAAGGGTGTGAGGGCCGTGAGGACTGTGAGGATCGTGAGTGCGTGAGGGGCCGTGAGGGAGGTGAGTGCGTGAGGGGTGCTGAGAGGATCCGCGCGTGCGTGATGGGCCGTGGGGGCGTGAGTGCCTGAGGGGTGTGAGGGCCGTGAGGGCTGTGAAGGCTGTAAGCAATAATCTCGTATTTTTTTTGGGGGGCGGGGGGCGCTGGATGGCGCTTTCAGTAAACAAGGTAAGAAGCCACCGGAAGTAAGCAGGCTTGACGCCGGATGTGCGTCGCCGGGCTTTGAAGCCCTTGCGAAGTGCTGGTTCGCAGGCGCGTCGAGAGGCGCTGGATTTTCGCTTGTCACCTCGAGAGAGCCCGCTTGTTGCCAGTAAAGCGCGAGACACATGCGCGTCAAACTGTCCGATTCGGCGTGCGAACCGCCGGAACGACGTCGAGGCGAGGGTTTTCGTCGCAGCGGAGCGTCGGACGGGGCCTCGTCCGGCGCCGGCGTGCGTCCAACTTGCTAGATATCGCCGCACGGCTGTGCGGTTGTCGGAAGGCCGCAGCCAATCAGCACGGATGGCGCGAAGGTCATGTTGTCACGTGGCTTTCGGACCGATCGGGCGGAGGCGCTTCGTGGTTCGGGCAGTTCGGGAAGCGGATAATACCTATCAGACGGGCACCTCGAATGACATTTACCCCAAATGACATTCAGTGTAAATGTCATTTAGGCAGTGTCACACGGCAACTCAAATGACATTTGACTTAAATGACATTCGAGCTCAACTGAGTTCTCCCAAACTCATTTACGGCTCGTAAATGTAGTCTCGTCAACAGCGGTCAGCGCAAGTTCCGCGAATTGAAATAAAACATTGTAAATAATGTAAATACAGTTGAAAACAATGCTTGTAGCAATTCTTTTTAGAAAAAAATGCTTATAACGTGTATATCTCGCACACCTTTTGCGATATATTTGTTTAATATACTCGCGGTCTCAGTTGCGCGTCAGGAACGCGATCCGACGTTCCGGCAGTCCGTATCCATCGCACTACGATCATTGTCGTCAGCAGGCTCCATCGCTACAGGGTCACGGTCTTCGCTTGAATCAATCGCAGACGTAAACGTCAACGAATGCGGCGAAGAACGAAAGAGCGCGAGGAACAACGGCGAGCAAGATGCACGGATTTCCGAAAGCAGACGAGCCAAGCGGCGGAACGGCTACGGCTACGGATTACTTGGGATTGGTGACGTCGTGTCATAGTTGCCGCAAAACACCATGTCTCCGTCAGAACGTGTCCTTAGTTTTTATCACCGTGTTTGAATTCTATGTTCTGAGAATTCATTACATTTTATTTACTTAGTAAACAATAAAATGAACACTAGTTTGCCGGGTTAACAACAGACCGCTATCGTGATAGACATCACCTAAATGACATTTGAGTTGCCCGTCTGACACGACACGACTTAAATGTCATTTGAAAATCCTAAAGGCCTTTAGCGTAAATGACATTCAAGGTGCCCGTCTGACAGGGGCATAATCCCCCGTCGCCTACACGCACATGTGGCGGTGCGCGGTGAAGGAGATGGACGCCATCGAGTTTTCTCGCGCGCGCAAAACAAGCTGCTCATCTCGCGCGCCATAGCAAGCCGGCCTTCGGGGACCGATCGAGGCCGTCGAAACCCGAATGTACTCCGTTTCACCTTTCGAGTGGAGAGCAGCGTACGCTACGAGCCATTCCTATGCCGTGTGAGTGTCACGTCAACTTCGGGAGAGCGCAGCAATGCGCGGTGTGCGTAGTCACGTGATTTGTACGCAGTGCTCGCTTCGCTGGGATGGCTCTAAGGTCGCTGCGGTCCATCGCGATTAAGTGATGTTGAGCAGAAAAGTAACCTCACGAAAAATCTCTACACGCACACTTTAATAGAATGTAATATAAATATTATGTTTGTTTTAAAGTCAGAAAACCAAGAAGGGCGAGGTAGTATTTGGTTTCTAGGCTAGGTGGCGCGAGCTACCGCCAGTTATAGATATAGCCATTAGCATTCATCCATCCATTCGGTAGAGGGATTCCCAAAACTGGGCGTGAGCCGAACGACGGCAACGACGCGTCGGAAGCCGTGTGTCGCGAACCGTCCTGTGCGGCGATTCAGAGCAGCCATCTTCCCGACAGTTCGCACGCCGGACCGGACGTTTCGACGCGCATGTGTTTCGCGCTTTAGAGCACCTGCAGACCCGAGAGGTATCACGAGAAGCCATTCAATGTAAACATTTTGAGATTCTAGTTGATCAAGTGTGCATATGTCCCAAGTTCAAATGCCTCATTTTCAGGATTTAGTTCGGAGCATGATTATTAAAACTCACTCAAAGACAGCGGAAAGTTCGGACCAAAACATTGATTGAATGCTCTAGGAAGCCCAGCGGACGCCCGACTTCCGGGACAAGCATCAAACTTCCGGTGGCTCCACTTGCGCCCTGCTCGAAGACCGGCTATGCGCAATCCAGCCCCCTATAATAGAGGTCAGTGGCCGTGAGGATCGTGAGTGCGCGAGGGGTGTGAGTGCGTGAGGGCCGTGAGTGGCGGTGAGTTTGTGAGGGGTGTGAGGGCCGTGAGGGCTGTGAGGGCTGTGAGGACCGTGAGTGCATGAGGGATGAGTGCATGAGTGCCGTGAGGGCCGTGAGGGCCGTGAGGGCAGTGAGTGCGTGAGGGGCGTGAGGGCTGGGGCGAGGACCGTGAGTGCGTGAGAGGTATGAGTGCGTGAGGGCCGCGAAGGCGGTGAGTGTGCGAGGGCTGTGAGGACCATGAGTGAGTGAGGGGTATGAGTGCCTCGGGGCCGTGAGTGCGGTGAGTGCGTGAGGGGTGTGAGGGCCGTGAGGTTCAGTGAGGGTGAGTGAAGGGCTGAAGGTGAGTGTGACTGTGAGGATGAGGGTGAGTGAGGGACTGAGGGTGGAGTGTAGCTGTGGAGGTGAAGGTGAGTGAAGGGCTTCGGTTAATGTGGCTGTGAGCGTGAGGGTGAGTGAGGGCGACCTAAAATCAGTGTTGGACAGAATACTCGATAAAAGTATTTAAGTTAAGTTACTAAATACCTGCTTCATAAAGTATTTAAAATACTACTCAAGTTACTTTTACTGTAATGTATCTTGTGTAGAGTACAAATACTTAAAAAAGAGTAGAGTACAAATACTCAGAAAAGAAATTCAATTATTTTTAAGATACTTCCTCAGTTGCGTAATTTGTATCGACGTCAGTGACAACACAACAATACAGTTCGAAAATCTGGTTTATCAGAATGGTTTATTAGCACGCAACAACACAAACATGACAAAAAAAATAGAACGCCGTGTACAACTCCCTGTAATGCCGAATCAGAGCGCAGCTCTTGAGGAAGAGAAGGAAGGGTACTGAGGGAGGGTATGCCCCTCCTCCCTCTTCCTCACCTCCTCATTCTGCCTGCTACTCCTTCCTCCGAGCGGCGTCGGCGTCGCCGTCACCGTCGGTGTAACCGTGAGGTCACGTGACCCTCGTGACGTCGTGTGACCCTCATGACGTCGCGTGACCCTTCTGACCTCACTGGGGTCACGTGACCTCAGAGGTCACGTGACCCCTCAGGAACCCCCTCAGGAACCCCTGAGGAGGGTAGCCGGAACCCCCTCAGGAGGGTAACATGAACCCCCTGAGGTTACATGACCCCCTGAGGTCGCATGGCCCCCCTGAGGTCACATGGCCCCCTGAGGTCAAGTAACCCCGTGACGTCACGTGACCCCGCGGCGGACGTTTCGGCATGGTGCCGAAACGTCACCAAGCCGAAACGTCGACGCGGTTACGCCGACGGTGACGGCGACGCCACTCAAGCCAGAAACGGGCGTCCTAAGAGCTGCGCTCTAAAAAAACATTGTAGAGTTATTCTATGCAGTTCAACTATAAGGAGCAAAATATCACTGATACATTGACCAAAAGAAAAAGTCATTTCAGTTATAATGACATCGTTGAATATCACGTCCTGCGGCGCACGTTAACGCATCGTTTCACTGCGATCCATGTTTCCCTATATGGGAAGTTCACTATAAACGAACTTGGGATACGGAAATGAGTGAATGGATAACAAAGAAAGCCCACATAATAGCTACAGCGCTGGTCGCACCTTCTTCAATGGAGGTTGCGTTCAGAAAGGCACTCAACGTTGGGGACACTTTGTTGGCATTTTGAGAGGTCATCGTGCTGGTAGTTCGCTTCCTTTCCTGTTCCCTGCTTATCAATGTTCGCTTACAGACAGTGTTCGCGAAAGAAATAAATGCCAAACGCACTAACTAAAACTTCGGCGTTTTGCTGTAGCGCGGTCAAATATACAAGCAAAAAAGTGTATTCTTTTTGTGTCCACTTCTCATTTTCTTATATTTGTTATTTTCTTGACGTCGAAGTCTGCATTGCTGCTTTGGGTTGTTTCCCGCTTTGTGTTGCGCCTCAGTGTGGCAATCTTTACTCCCGTAAAACCACCCCTTTTGTTTGAGGCTTTTGGGGAAACCCTGGGAAACAAAAGGCGCCTTTGGGAAGGCAAGAGAAAAACCTTCGTTTTTACGAACTTCGGGGTGCAATATGAGTCACAATCGGCACAAAAGCGATCTTTTCAGGAGCTCAACCTAAGTCGCCGCAGCTTATCGGAGTCTAGCAACAGGATTCGGTTGCTCGAAACATTGTTCACGTTTGCTCGTGCCACACCCACGTCACTTCATAGCGAAAAACTCGGAAAATGGTGGAATGTCAAAAATGTATTTGAGATAATGAGTACAAGATACCCAGAAATGTAATTAAAATACAATATCAAATACTCGTTCAAAAGTATCTGCAAGATACCAAGATACTTCAGAAAGTATTTGAAATACAGTATCTTGAGTAGAGTATTTGAGATGGGCACATGTCTGCCTAAAATGCACACCCCAACATTTCCGAAACGTTACGCGACGCCAGCATGGCTCAAAATGGCTGCGCAAGGAGTGTTTCTTGCAAACCTGTATACAACGTGTCCCCCACCCCCCCCCCCCGAAAAAAAAAATAGCGTTTTTTTGTTTAGCTTTGTTTTTACCGCAAAACTAAATTACGCATCGCTGACCGCTCATTCTCCATCGTAATGTAGTGCTAGCGGTCCTAACCAGATGCCAAAGTTACAGAACTAACCGTCATCTCAGTCAAAAGTTATAGGGGGTTTTCTGAAGATTTCAATAGGAAAATGGAGCCCGTTTTTGCCCGTTTTCGATAACTAAAGCCATTCAGCTCCACGTATTCGAGAGGTCCATCGCCACTGTTTTCCCATTGAAAATTTCGGAAAATCGTTTATACCTTTTGAATAAGATGATGGTTATTTCTGAAACTTTGGCATTTGGTTCGGACCACTAGGGCTACATTTGGGCGGAAAAATGAGAGTCGGTGATGGGTAGTTCAGTTTTGCGGTGAAAAAAAAAGCCTGTAAATATTTTTTGAGGACACTCTTACAAGGTAAATTTTTATCGCTGACGTGATGTACTAGAGATTTTTTAACATCGCAGCTAGACACTTCTGGATCTGTAGTTGTTTTTTTTCTTCCCATCCATTGTTCGCAACATGCTTATATGTTTGCTTAAGCTTATTCTTATCTGGTTACATTCACGCGGCGTAATAATTTTCAAGGTCCCGTATATAACTTATAATTCGGAGCTTGATTCACTGTCTGAGATGACAGTCACTCCCGCAATTCTGACGCGCCATACTAACTAACTAAGCCTGTGTCCTTACTTATCACTTGTGTTTTTTTATCAAGGTTGCAATAGTTCGTATCAAGATATTCCGGAAATAAATCTTTGAAGTAAATCGAGTCACGAGCAACACCTAAAGATTCACAAGGAAAAGTGCCTTACAGGCTTCGTGGATCCTTCACCAGCGCGCTCCAGAATCCGACACGGTACCTCAACGGCATGGGGATGGTCAATATGACATTATATATAGTGCATACAAACATGTTGTAATGAATTAGCAACGATTCTAATTACAGAAATGGACACTAGTCTAATCTGTATTTTCTTCTCGTGCAAACATTTATTTCCAGGTAGCCGAAATAAATCTAAAGTCACGAGCAACACCTAAAGATTCCAAGGGAAAAGTACCTCACAGGCTTCGTGAATCCTTCACCAGCGCGCTCCAGAATCCGACACGGTACCTCAACGGCATGGGGATGGTCATATGACATTATATATAGTGCATACAAACATGTTGTAATGAATTAGCAACGATTCTAATTACAGAAATGGACACTAGTCTAATCTGTATTTTCTTCTCGTGCAAACATTTATTTCCAGGTAGCCGAAATAAATCTAAAGTCACGAGCAACACCTAAAGATTCCAAGGGAAAAGTACCTCACAGGCTTCGTGAATCCTTCACCAGCGCGCTCCAGAATCCGACACGGTACCTCAACGGCATGGGGATGGTCATATGACATTATATATAGTGCATACAAACATGTTGTAATGAATTAGCAACGATTCTAATTACAGAAATGGACACTAGTCTAATCTGTATTTTCTTCTCGTGTAAACATTTATTTCCAGGTAGCGGAAATAAATCTAAAGTCACGAGCAACACCTAAAGATTCCAAGGGAAAAGTACCTCACAGGCTTCGTGAATCCTTCACCAGCGCGCTCCAGAATCCGACACGGTACCTCAACGGCATGGGGATGGTCATATGACATTATATATAGTGCATACAAACATGTTGTAATGAATTAGCAACGATTCTAATTACAGAAATGGACACTAGTCTAATCTGTATTTTCTTCTCGTGCAAACATTTATTTCCAGGTAGCCGAAATAAATCTAAAGTCACGAGCAACACCTAAAGATTCCAAGGAAAAGTACCTCACAGGCTTCGTGAATCCTTCACCAGCGCGCTCCAGAATCCGACACGGTACCTCAACGGCATGGGGATGGTCATATGACATTATATATAGTGCATACAAACATGTTGTAATGAATTAGCAACGATTCTAATTACAGAAATGGACACTAGTCTAATCTGTATTTTCTTCTCGTGTAAACATTTATTTCCAGGTAGCCGAAATAAATCTAAAGTCACGAGCAACACCTAAAGATTCCAAGGGAAAAGTACCTCACAGGCTTCGTGAATCCTTCACCAGCGCGCTCCAGAATCCGACACGGTACCTCAACGGCATGGGGATGGTCATATGACATTATATATAGTGCATACAAACATGTTGTAATGAATTAGCAACGATTCTAATTACAGAAATGGACACTAGTCTAATCTGTATTTTCTTCTCGTGCAAACATTTATTTCCAGGTAGCCGGAAATAAATCTAAAGTCACGAGCAACACCTAAAGATTCCAAGGGAAAAGTACCTCACAGGCTTCGTGAATCCTTCACCAGCGCGCTCCAGAATCCGACACGGTACCTCAACGGCATGGGGATGGTCATATGACATTATATATAGTGCATACAAACATGTTGTAATGAATTAGCAACGATTCTAATTACAGAAATGGACACTAGTCTAATCTGTATTTTCTTCTCGTGTAAACATTTATTTCCAGGTAGCCGAAATAAATCTAAAGTCACGAGCAACACCTAAAGATTCCAAAGGAAAAGTACCTCACAGGCTTCGTGAATCCTTCACCAGCGCGCTCCAGAATCCGACACGGTACCTCAACGGCATGGGGATGGTCATATGACATTATATATAGTGCATACAAACATGTTGTAATGAATTAGCAACGATTCTAATTACAGAAATGGACACTAGTCTAATCTGTATTTTTCTTCTCGTGCAAACATTTATTTCCAGGTAGCCGAAATAAATCTAAAGTCACGAGCAACACCTAAAGATTCCAAGGGAAAAGTACCTCACAGGCTTCGTGAATCCTTCACCAGCGCGCTCCAGAATCCGACACGGTACCTCAACGGCATGGGGATGGTCATATGACATTATATATAGTGCATACAAACATGTTGTAATGAATTAGCAACGATTCTAATTACAGAAATGGACACTAGTCTAATCTGTATTTTCTTCTCGTGTAAACATTTATTTCCAGGTAGCGGAAATAAATCTAAAGTCACGAGCAACACCTAAAGATTCCAAGGGAAAAGTACCTCACAGGCTTCGTGAATCCTTCACCAGCGCGCTCCAGAATCCGACACGGTACCTCAACGGCATGGGGATGGTCATATGACATTATATATAGTGCATACAAACATGTTGTAATGAATTAGCAACGATTCTAATTACAGAAATGGACACTAGTCTAATCTGTATTTTCTTCTCGTGTAAACATTTATTTCCAGGTAGCCGAAATAAATCTAAAGTCACGAGCAACACCTAAAGATTCCAAGGAAAAGTACCTCACAGGCTTCGTGAATCCTTCACCAGCGCGCTCCAGAATCCGACACGGTACCTCAACGGCATGGGGATGGTCATATGACATTATATATAGTGCATACAAACATGTTGTAATGAATTAGCAACGATTCTAATTACAGAAATGGACACTAGTCTAATCTGTATTTTCTTCTCGTGTAAACATTTATTTCCAGGTAGCCGAAATAAATCTAAAGTCACGAGCAACACCTAAAGATTCCAAGGGAAAAGTACCTCACAGGCTTCGTGAATCCTTCACCAGCGCGCTCCAGAATCCGACACGGTACCTCAACGGCATGGGGATGGTCATATGACATTATATATAGTGCATACAAACATGTTGTAATGAATTAGCAACGATTCTAATTACAGAAATGGACACTAGTCTAATCTGTATTTTCTTCTCGTGCAAACATTTATTTCCAGGTAGCCGAAATAAATCTAAAGTCACGAGCAACACCTAAAGATTCCAAGGGAAAAGTACCTCACAGGCTTCGTGAATCCTTCACCAGCGCGCTCCAGAATCCGACACGGTACCTCAACGGCATGGGGATGGTCATATGACATTATATATAGTGCATACAAACATGTTGTAATGAATTAGCAACGATTCTAATTACAGAAATGGACACTAGTCTAATCTGTATTTTCTTCTCGTGTAAACATTTATTTCCAGGTAGCCGAAATAAATCTAAAGTCACGAGCAACACCTAAAGATTCCAAGGGAAAAGTACCTCACAGGCTTCGTGAATCCTTCACCAGCGCGCTCCAGAATCCGACACGGTACCTCAACGGCATGGGGATGGTCATATGACATTATATATAGTGCATACAAACATGTTGTAATGAATTAGCAACGATTCTAATTACAGAAATGGACACTAGTCTAATCTGTATTTTCTTCTCGTGTAAACATTTATTTCCAGGTAGCCGAAATAAATCTAAAGTCACGAGCAACACCTAAAGATTCCAAGGGAAAAGTACCTCACAGGCTTCGTGAATCCTTCACCAGCGCGCTCCAGAATCCGACACGGTACCTCAACGGCATGGGGATGGTCATATGACATTATATATAGTGCATACAAACATGTTGTAATGAATTAGCAACGATTCTAATTACAGAAATGGACACTAGTCTAATCTGTATTTTCTTCTCGTGTAAACATTTATTTCCAGGTAGCCGAAATAAATCTAAAGTCACGAGCAACACCTAAAGATTCCAAGGGAAAAGTACCTCACAGGCTTCGTGAATCCTTCACCAGCGCGCTCCAGAATCCGACACGGTACCTCAACGGCATGGGGATGGTCATATGACATTATATATAGTGCATACAAACATGTTGTAATGAATTAGCAACGATTCTAATTACAGAAATGGACACTAGTCTAATCTGTATTTTCTTCTCGTGTAAACATTTATTTCCAGGTAGCCGAAATAAATCTAAAGTCACGAGCAACACCTAAAGATTCCAAGGGAAAAGTACCTCACAGGCTTCGTGAATCCTTCACCAGCGCGCTCCAGAATCCGACACGGTACCTCAACGGCATGGGGATGGTCATATGACATTATATATAGTGCATACAAACATGTTGTAATGAATTAGCAACGATTCTAATTACAGAAATGGACACTAGTCTAATCTGTATTTTCTTCTCGTGCAAACATTTATTTCCAGGTAGCCGAAATAAATCTAAAGTCACGAGCAACACCTAAAGATTCCAAGGGAAAAGTACCTCACAGGCTTCGTGAATCCTTCACCAGCGCGCTCCAGAATCCGACACGGTACCTCAACGGCATGGGGATGGTCATATGACATTATATATAGTGCATACAAACATGTTGTAATGAATTAGCAACGATTCTAATTACAGAAATGGACACTAGTCTAATCTGTATTTTCTTCTCGTGCAAACATTTATTTCCAGGTAGCCGAAATAAATCTAAAGTCACGAGCAACACCTAAAGATTCCAAGGGAAAAGTACCTCACAGGCTTCGTGAATCCTTCACCAGCGCGCTCCAGAATCCGACACGGTACCTCAACGGCATGGGGATGGTCATATGACATTATATATAGTGCATACAAACATGTTGTAATGAATTAGCAACGATTCTAATTACAGAAATGGACACTAGTCTAATCTGTATTTTCTTCTCGTGTAAACATTTATTTCCAGGTAGCCGAAATAAATCTAAAGTCACGAGCAACACCTAAAGATTCCAAGGGAAAAGTACCTCACAGGCTTCGTGAATCCTTCACCAGCGCGCTCCAGAATCCGACACGGTACCTCAACGGCATGGGGATGGTCATATGACATTATATATAGTGCATACAAACATGTTGTAATGAATTAGCAACGATTCTAATTACAGAAATGGACACTAGTCTAATCTGTATTTTCTTCTCGTGTAAACATTTATTTCCAGGTAGCCGAAATAAATCTAAAGTCACGAGCAACACCTAAAGATTCCAAGGGAAAAGTACCTCACAGGCTTCGTGAATCCTTCACCAGCGCGCTCCAGAATCCGACACGGTACCTCAACGGCATGGGGATGGTCATATGACATTATATATAGTGCATACAAACATGTTGTAATGAATTAGCAACGATTCTAATTACAGAAATGGACACTAGTCTAATCTGTATTTTCTTCTCGTGTAAACATTTATTTCCAGGTAGCCGAAATAAATCTAAAGTCACGAGCAACACCTAAAGATTCCAAGGGAAAAGTACCTCACAGGCTTCGTGAATCCTTCACCAGCGCGCTCCAGAATCCGACACGGTACCTCAACGGCATGGGGATGGTCATATGACATTATATATAGTGCATACAAACATGTTGTAATGAATTAGCAACGATTCTAATTACAGAAATGGACACTAGTCTAATCTGTATTTTCTTCTCGTGTAAACATTTATTTCCAGGTAGCCGAAATAAATCTAAAGTCACGAGCAACACCTAAAGATTCCAAGGGAAAAGTACCTCACAGGCTTCGTGAATCCTTCACCAGCGCGCTCCAGAATCCGACACGGTACCTCAACGGCATGGGGATGGTCATATGACATTATATATAGTGCATACAAACATGTTGTAATGAATTAGCAACGATTCTAATTACAGAAATGGACACTAGTCTAATCTGTATTTTCTTCTCGTGTAAACATTTATTTCCAGGTAGCCGAAATAAATCTAAAGTCACGAGCAACACCTAAAGATTCCAAGGGAAAAGTACCTCACAGGCTTCGTGAATCCTTCACCAGCGCGCTCCAGAATCCGACACGGTACCTCAACGGCATGGGGATGGTCATATGACATTATATATAGTGCATACAAACATGTTGTAATGAATTAGCAACGATTCTAATTACAGAAATGGACACTAGTCTAATCTGTATTTTCTTCTCGTGTAAACATTTATTTCCAGGTAGCACACCGCAGAAACGCCTAACTAGACCTAATTTTGACAATCCAGGACCTGACTTGGGCATGATACGATCTTGTTTCCTCTGGCCTTTCTTTAGCTTTTTTATGGCTCTTCTCTCAGTGACCCCTAACTCTTTCACTTGTTTGTCAATTTTTGGCCCGAAGTTGTCACGTGAAAAGCAAAACACCAATTTTAATTGGACTAACCACGTAAACAAAATAAGACATGAAATCTCGAAATCAGTTGGCTTGATTTCCTCTGCTAAATATCTTCTACCAGAATGGTTCAAGTACCAGCTCTATTGCACATTAATATATAGCAAGGCTTCCTACTGCTTTCTTGTCTGGGGTCACACGACAAAGACAAAGGTCACACATCTGCATATTGTGCAGAAAAAGGTTGTTCGCTTAACTCTGAATATGACGCACACACCACTCCGCTTTTCGAAAAAATTAGAACACTGAAATCTGATGAACTATGCATTTATTGACTTGCACGCAACACTTTCCAGGACCACAGATTTTACGAGTCAACCTATCCATCACTCTGCACTAGACCCGGCCACCATTACAACACTCGTAATGAAAAGTGTGTACTTCCAAAAATTAGGGCTAACATGGGCACACAAACAGTTGCATTTCAAGTGCTAAGCTTTTCTTGACATATACATTTATCTTCTTGCACTCATTACATCTGGTATCTCGCTAAACAAATATAAGATCATATTGAGAAAATTTTTAATGATACCCACGGACAACTGAAATTAAAAATTTTGTATTATTGCATTTAGCAGTGTTTGGCGCTATTGCTGCGTTTATTCTTACATGTTTTGATTTTATTTTTTGCTTTGTTGTTGATGCGTTCTTAAATGTATGTTATTCTGTTGGCCTGACAATATGGTTATAGGGTTCATGAAGTCTCACTCGGGGACAATAGAAGTCTCGAAACATTCAAACGATCTTCCCATATTGTAAAGTGCAGTTTTTATTTTACTCCAGCTATGGGCAATCACTCTTTTCTGGATTGTCACCAAACTTTCAAACGTGATATCTTATTAATCCTTTGTTGTCTGAGTCTACACGCTCATGAATCATTATCAATCGTGTACAGATAACCTAATCGCTGTGTCTAAATGTACGTCGGACATATCCGGAACCCGAAGTCTAAAGATACAAGTGGTAGCAGCGCGAAAAAAACACATGGACAAAGGGAGGAATTCCTTCCTTTGTTCCTGTAGCTTGTGCGCTGCTACCAGTTGTAATCATGAGCCAACTCGCCTGCATCGCCACATTGATCTAAAGATACGTCGGACGTATCCGGATACAAGAGTCTAAAGATTCGTCGAACGAACCCGGATCCCAGAGTCTAAAGTTAGGTCGGACGTACCCGGGACCCGGAGTCTGTGGGCGCAGCCGCGATTCGCATTCGGGGTGCTCGTGGCACCAAGTAGTATGCCGTATGCGTCGCCGACCCCGAGCTCAATGGACTCAACCGGCTCAAGGGCTCAGCTGTCAAGTTTCGAAGCAATGAGCAATGTCCCAAAGGGAGTACGAAACTGACGAAACATGAACCATCGTGTGCCGTGTCCGGCCGTTTCCTTCACTGGCGGTTGAAGTTTCGTTCCGTAGAGACGTGCGAAGCATGAGTGTATGAAAAAGGATCGACGGGTCACCGCTCCTGCCTATCGATTGTTGCGCTTGTATGCCGCAACGTTCCTTGCATGCACCTGCTGACATATAAAACCGACAAGGAGCGAGCACTGCCAAGCAGCTTTCGGTTTTTTCCCCATCAATGACCCTTGAAATGCAAACCGGTGCCGTACTAATTCTACAAACTGGAAACGAGTCAGCTCAGCTCCCTGTGCATTCTACCACAAGCAAGGATGACTGCTTTGATCTTACCTGCAAGCCATGCATACCAGACTAGACTACCCTAGTGACACTAAATAAGCACGCTTCAGAGCAACGACACGTGCTCATATTGTGGCTTAAAATCATGGTTGTCAGTTATCTGAAGCTTCATCTGAAATCCGAGTAAACACTTTTCCGCCCTCCAGAAATGATTAAACAGCTCGCGACTGAGCAAAGCAATATTACATGAGCTTCCTAACACCGAATCTGATGCTGAGGAAGTCGCACTTTTGAATCACGACGATTGGCAGTTGCGTCTGCTCCCCACAAGCACCAGAAATGGCGGCGCCTACAACAATGTCGAGGAACAGAGTGCCGATACTCTAAGCGCAGCTGATTTAGTAGCTCTATACTACCCTATTGCAGGTCTGCTTTCTATAAAACAATAATTTCCCACGGGAGTACTCGTCACGCGTGCGAAGCACATGCACCCTCTTGGTGATCGTAACACTTTTTCTTGTGGGCGGTGATGATAATGGCTTGCGGCTACTCGAACTGGAATGAAATGGCTTGATTCGTAACAAGCTTGAGTTGATCGAACCTTTCTTTTTTTTTTATCCTAGTCGTAAATGCAAGTACGAGAAAGCGCGACTCGCGAGCGTGGAGCGGCTGCGTCCGACGGACCGGTGGCCATTCACCGGCTACGTCCGACGTATCTTTAGACTCTGGGATTCGGATACGTCCAACGTATCTTTGGACTCTGGGATCGGAATGCGTCCGATGTATGTTTAGACACAGCGTAATCTAATTGTAACGTGTCAAAAACAGGCTACATAAAAAAATTGAATTAAATCTTGTAATAGACCCTTTTCAAAAGTCCATCGAGCAGCACTGGCAGTCGTCCTTGCTTGGGCACGAGGCGCGTGATTGGATACGAGTCCTCGCCGAATGCTGACGTCACACTCGTTTGTTATACGAGCTGAGCCGAGTTCACGCCTCAACGCTGACGCAGGCCTCGTGCCCAATACATGCTTGGAGTATGTGAGAGCAAAGGCGGACAGGCCCGTCAGCGCGACTTTTGAAAAGAGTCTATTCTCCATAAATTATCTCGTGCAGAATATAGTATGTAGTGATAACGTTCTATAAGCTTGATTATCCTTACGTTGCCTGAGACGTACAATCTGCTACAACGTAAGAACTGCGAAACAGGCTCCAACCCGAATTCCCAAATATACAGTGTGTCCCCGAAATAGGTTTACACTGTTTATTTTTGTTTTCTTTATTGCAAAAATAAGTTACGCATTACCGAACGCTCAGTCTCCCTCCCAAATGCAGCACTAATGGTCTGAACCAGACGCGAAATTTTCAGAGCTCACCGATTCCCGGTATACACGAACTCAACTTTGTTGCGTCATGGCGCGGTGGTGGCGCGCCGGGCGCACTTCGGTCTGGGGCTGTGGGCGGAAGTCCCCATGTGAGACGTGTATTCCTGCGTTGTTTTTGGGAGTGTCTACATCCACGCGCGGGGATGTAGCCACATCGGGAGGAGATAAGGCTCCATCCACGCACTACGTCACTTCCGGCGCACTACGTCACTTCCTGCGTGGACGGAGGCAGTTCTCCCCACTGTGGTTCCATCCCGTCTTATTCTCCGTCCACGCAGCTCTTGCGTTCCATTGTTTTGCCATGTGCTCGGCGGTGTGCGGACTGCTGTTCCTGCCTGGTCATCCGCAAGCGGATTTGACTTTCCCTGAAGCGTTTCCTTTTTTTTTTCATGTTTTCTTGGTCAAGGAGTTTGGCCCTTGTGTATACACGATCGCGCTTCTGATGTACCTCGAGTTTTGGTTGCCGGGGATTCGATGGTGAAATACTTGTCCCAGTTAGGGTGCCTTCATGTTCCATCGAATACCCGGGTGGCTGTCGAAGTGCAGGCGTTTAGTGGCATTAGGATCGAGGCTTTGTTTTTCGAGGTGTGTGACACCCTGCTCGATTTTGGCACAAACATGCACCAGCGTTTGTGCTAGCGCGTACGTTGATACCGTCGGCTGGCCGCTCAGATCTTGGAACGCAGTCCGACGATGCAGGTCGCCTGTTCTTCCATCCTTCCGAGGCGGGAGAACAGGTTTTCTTCGTTGGAGTGTCCGTGTAGCCAGAGTGCTGAGATCCAGGCGTTGGATGATCGGCACAGAGACGTGAACTGGCTCCTGCAGGAGTTCTGCAGCAAGAAGGGCTTCGTGTTCGTCGGTGATCTCGTGGACGAGTGGCATCTGTGCATCGGCTATTATTTTATTCGTGATGGAATAAACTGTTTCTTGAATCTTTTACCCAGTTTTCTCGTTTGAATGCTCTCAGTATGTTTGTTATTACTGGGACTAATGGATGTTTTCCTTCTCTCACACTTTTTGTGAGATTGCGAGCGTGCGCGCAAGTCAAGAACGTACGGAGCGGTGGGCTCGCACTTGTCCCCTTCGGTGCACGTAACACCGCACACACGACGAAGCCTCACCGCCTCGCATCGGCAGCGATGTACACATGGGCTAAGGCCCGGGGGCCTTAGCCCATGTGTGCGCGTGCGCGTGCGGGCTGCAAGCCGGCACGCACACGCACGGATGGCACGCACGCCGCCCACACGTGTGTGTGAGACTTCTGGACAACATAACTATAAAGATATCTATTGATACTATTTTTATGACGCGCATGATATTTGCTATTAGTCTTAGAAAACAGTAAAAAAATATAAATTGTCTAAGAATTTGTAAGGTCACGTGACATATTAACTTTAAAAACAACAATAAAATGTAAACTCTTTATTTTTATATCTTATATTTACTTATAAGAAAGCATAATATGCACATCAAAACAAATTATGCTCTTATATTATAAGTCACGTGACCTTTTGCGTGGATGGAGCCTTATCTCCTCCCGACTTGGCTACGTCCCCGCGCGTGGATGTAGCCTCGGCCGTTGTTTTTTTAAAGGAACCAGACAAAACCTGCCTTCTCGTCAAAACGCCGCGACTGGGGCTGTACCAAAAGAGTCGGGAAAGGTTTGAAGGTCAGTTTATGTGCTCGGTTCGTACGAAAAGGTGGATGTCTGCCGTGAAAGGGGAAAACCAGACGCCGTGGGACCACGATTGCTTGGGCGGCAAGCACTTTGGTTGGAATTCACAGATACTTGTGGTAGTCAGATTTTTTTTTCCAACATGAACGCCGGAAAACAATCAAGTTGTACGGACCACTTGCGAACTACGTTCAGTACGTCTTCAAGTTCAAATGGCGGACTGATCGTTCGAACTGTCGTCTGCTCTTTCAAACGCTTTCTGCTTGTCGTCTGCTTTTTTAGACGACACCGGCCCGTAGACCAAATGTTGGCCCGGTACTTGCGATAAGAAGTAAGTGCAGGCCTCAAATGACTTAAGTTTGAAGGTTGGTAAGCAGGCTTGATGTAAACAGTAGATACAAATAGGTGTTGATCATTGCTACCAGTGGCCATCACCGACTTGTTATGCCTGATCCACTCGATCCGATTCTGCTTGCGACTTTCAGTATCGACGTCGACCATCTCAGCTCCGGTCCACGCTTTTGCAGCCCGAGCGACGTCGACGACTGGAAATTGCGAGCGGAATCTCATCATGCGAATCAGCGCGCCTCTTCTGCGGCGTCCACGCGGAATGAATCGCCGCATGTCACGTTATTCACGCGAAGTTTTGAGGCGTAACGAGCCTCGGTAATTTCGCTGTGGCCGCTCAAGTAGTCAGACATTGCCAGGAAGACGTAGAATCAACAATTCGAACGCGACAAAGGGCTGTGGGACTGACACCGACCACCGACGCCGACAGCATCGCATTTCAATGGTTTGTTTATGGGCGTCGGCGAGCTTCTGCCCACACTCCATCGCGCATGCGCGGCGCCGGTGGCACCCGCTGAGGGGCGCTCCGGTTTGTTTGTAAACATGAGTTGGTGTATAGCCGCCGCCATTCATCTTCATATACCTGTGGTGGGCCTCGCCGGCCGCTATTTTTTAGAGCGCAGCTTAGGCGCCCGTTTCCGGATTGAGCGGCGTCGCCGTCGGCATAACCGCGCGTTGCATTATGGGACGCTTCTCATAATCACGTCACACGTTACGTCACGTGTGACGTCACAAGGGTCAAGAGGGTCACGAGTGACGTCACAAGGGTCACGTGCGACGTCACGCGACGTCACACGTGACGACACTCAGCCTGAGAAAGTTGTTCGCTAAATTTTACTCTTGTGACGTCACACGTACGTGTGATGTTACATGTGACGCTAGATTCACGCTAAACTTACGTCGGCGTCGAGTCGGCGTAAATTTAGCGGGAAAATTTTTCCATAACGCAACGCGCGGCCACGCCCGGTTGCATTATTATCATAATGCAACGCGCGCGGTTACGCCGACGCCGTCGGCGTATGCTTCCGAAGGCACGCGTTGCAGGAGGGGAGGAGGAGGGGAGAAAAGACGAGGTGTAAGAGAGGTGAGGAGGAGAAGGAGTGAGGAGGAGAGGAGGAGGAGGAGGAGATGCCAGCTACCCGCCGTGCAGGCAAGTGCTATCACTGTTCATAAATCACAGGGAGACAGTAATGAAAACGTGGTGTGCTCTTTAGTCAAGTGGCCATCTACATGGGTACGGGTCTATGCAGTACCCATCAATCTCTAGCTGTGGCACGTCACGCGAAGTTGGTAAATTGTGTGCCGCTAAGGTCGACAACGGCTTGCTCGTGGTAGCTCTGCATCTCTCGCCTACAGCACTCACCAACTATATCGTACAAGACAAAGAAGAACTTCATACCAGTCATGAAGGAAAACATCCCATTTGCCCCGTGCGACGTGCACTCGCTGTTCTGCTGTGCCATCTCGGGTGAGCACGCTCAAGTCTAATGCTGAGGAAATCAAAACGCCGAGCAGTCTTCGACAGAGCCGAGAGCAAGTAGGATGACATCGAGAGAATCACGTGTTTCGTCATAGTGTTGACTCTAACGCTGTCTCGTTCCTCCACCTTGTTTCTGCTATCCTGTTTCCTGGCACCGGCAGAACTTAGACAGAGTTGCGCTTCCATATCTGAGACCTATATTTCTATATTTCCTTAACCGTACTTAATCCAATGAATCAAAGAAATCGAAGTTTTATGAACCCACTCGAAAGCCAAAATAAACGGCGAAGCCAGGATTTAAACTCTGGGCCTTCCAATGTCCGGTCGGGTGTGCTGACCTATGGCTGACAACTCCACCACTCCACTTTTTTAAATTTCCTGTCGGATACACGACACAAATGCACTCAGACACTACACTTCTCTACACAGACCAATCACCACTTAGCAGTGAAATCAGGCCCTAAAATAGTTTCAAATCAACAAGTTTGTCTAGCACAGACAGCCATTCTGGCGGTTCGCTCTGCGACTTCCATAACTTCTGTCAATAACACACGCTCTCAATAAAGTAGTCTCCGACCGGTCGAGCGTCCACATCAGCATGACGAACAGCCATCTTGGACTTCCACATACTGGGGAGACCCAGCACCAAGGAACTAGTCGTAGGGCACGCCTCCTGTTATCAGTCATGAGGAAACGTATGCCAAAAATTGTTGTTGGCAAACGTCGTTTTTTTTTTTTTTTCTTAAAGTACACTGTAGTTTATTCCAATGAATTACTGCGTCCCAGCAGTCTAGAAATATATGG
>JAZHYW010039820.1:0-50437 GCA_037355805.1 Ixodes ricinus
CTTTGTGAAGACTACTGACTGACACAAAAACATTGCAGACAGTCCTCACCATGCCAAATGGCTATTTGCCGTGGTGGGGCTATCGACTTTGTAACTGCAACACTTTAGCAGCACTGCCAACAAAAGTAAATACTCCATACATAGGTCATTCGCCACCTACGTCGCCTCCTTTTCGTGGGCCCGGTAAGCCAGAAAGCAGAAAGATATTTTTGGTTTCAAGAGTTAATTTGCAGGTACGTAAGATCCATACCAAAAAAATGAGAAGCGAGCTTGGCCCCAGGGTGCCAAAAACAATATTTTGGAAAGAATTTAAAATCGTGTTTATAGTTCGTTTAAGCTTGCCAAGTCTCATCTCTGGGCTTCAGTTTTTCGAGTGATAGCCAGAAGGGCACACGGAGGATGTGGGGAACGTGACCAGCTTTTCCGGTAAGTGACTACTGCCCTGCGATCGGACCCTTTGCGGATGACTGTTCAAACCAAGGACATCTCCGCTTTGATGGCGACTGCCAGCATTCTCTCGCCATCAATAAAATATAAAGGTTGACTGTTATCACGTGTGACTGATCCGACCTGGCCTCGCAGAGCATGCCACACCACAACAAACCTGCCCCCGCAATGTTGCCTTGCCACGGAGTTGGGACCCCCAGCCCTAGGCCACGCAAAGAAGACACGAAATGTAGCAGTTGCCCACTGAACTTTTCTTTGCTAAGAAGCCTGCACGGAGCTTGCTTGCTCGCAAGTAGACAGTTGTACCATGGCAAGGCCATGGGTATGACTATTCATAGCAAGGCCTCTCTCCCCCACCCGCCCTCTGCATATGAACACTGGCTGCTGGCAGGAACTGCATATTAGTGCTACATTGCATCCTCATTCCATTTGATAGAATATCTAAGCCAGATGACCTCTTGCTCCTCATCTCACTCTGGGCCTTTCTTACTCCCATTTCTACCGAGGTATCCTGTGCAGTCACGTATGCGGTTGTCAGCTTTCGGGTTCACACCTTCCATTTACTAGTATTAAAGGTCCCTAGTATACAAACAGCCTTTTCCTGCCCTCTACCTTCTGGCCCACATTGCAGCGTCGCGTGCGCAATGTGCACCGTAGGCCGGCAATGGCGGGAGACTTGCCTGTAGCTGACCACTCGCGGTGTGTGTCGATGGTCGCTCCGGCCGACGACGTAGACGACAGTGGGTTGTCCATGTCCCAGAAGCGGATGTTCATGTCTGAGCCTCCCGTGAGCATGAAGGGGCCCGCACTCCTGACGGGGCTCAGGTACATGCTGAAGATGGAGTGTGGGGTGGCCTGAAGAAAGCAAAGAAAAAGCGGCAGAAAGTTTGGGGAGTGTTTACTTTGCAAACCAACAAGAAGTAATTGTAGCGTATGTTTATACAGCGGGAAGTCGGTCGGCTCCTGTCGAGTGAGCGACACTGCTGCTGAGCTCTCCAGGCGGAGAAGTGCCGCTCAAGGTTTATTGAACCTCTTTTATAGTGGTGGATGCAGTGGTGCTATCTATGGTACAGCACACTACTACACATCCTCCGTTCAGTAAAACACAAAACAACAAAACAGAGTAACTCTTGCTCCTAAAAAAACATTCATAGGTCAAGCCTCCTCGACCTGCGGATCCTTCTGCCGAACCTCGAGACCCGCGGCATGGAAGCAGAAGTGGAACTGCGGGATGCCTGTCCAGTTGAGGAGCTTTCCCGAGGCGATGCGGTTCTCTGGTCTTGGGCCGTTGGAGTTGCTCCAGGCACTCTGGGCACGGCTGCCGAGCCCACAATGCCTGGAGCCTGCTGTGCTGCCATGAGGTGCCAGATGGGCTGGTGGTGCATTCTGCAGGACTTCCTGTCATTGGCACAAGGTGCATCAGGTTACACTGGAGTATCCCCGTCAGCATCTCCACACACGTACGAGCGGGGGCATTAAGCTGGTTCCATTGACAATCCCGGGACAGTTGGCGTCCCATACCCAGACCTGCTCGCCGCCTGAAGAGTCAGAAGTGCACGAGCCACGTGCCTCCAGTAGAAATTCGATGCTTGCAGTCTCTTGTTGTGTTGGTCACGCTTAAGTTAATGGGGACTAACGGTGGCCAGGCTCGCTCCAGCTGGTGCGACGGTCTTTGTTACTTGAGTCTGTAGGCGCCTGCCCATGAGCAGCTGAGCAGGGGCTGCAGTTTGCACCGGGGGTCTCCGGTGTACCAGAACCGCAAGGTAGGGATCATTCGCCTCCCGCAACAGGTCCTTGACCGTCCTCACCATCCGTTCCACCTCCCCATTGGACCGTGGAAAGCGGGTGCTGCTTGCGACGTGGCGGAAGCCGTGGGACCCGGCAAAGGCAAAGGATTTTCTCTCGCAGCCAAACTGAGGGCCCAAGTCACTGCTACGCACCAGTCTTGGGATCCTAAGGCACGCGAAGACGCTCTTGATGGTGTTGACGACAGCAGGTGCTGTCGTCAACCGCAGGCTGATGACCTCCGGAAGAATGACCGGTAATCCACCAGAAGGACGTATTCCTGGCCGTTCAGATGGAAGAGATCTACTCCCACCTCCTTCCAGGGTCGACTTGGGAGTCATTGACGGCAGCATGAGCTCCGAGCGCTGCACTCTGGTTTCGGTGCACGTGGGGCAGTTAGACACCAGTGTGTCTATCTGGCTGTTGATGCACTGGCCACCAGACCAACTCCCGAGCAACAGTGTTGCATCGGTTGAGGCCCTGATGCCCATCGTGAAGGAGCTCCAGCATGCGGCGCTAAAGGGCGGATGGCACGAATATGCAGGACCCCTTCAGAAGCAGTCCCTCGCAGACGCTAAGGTCCCCTTGGTACTGCCAGTACCTCTTGACGTGGAGAGGTAAGTGGGGCTGCTGTGGCAAGCCGTGGGCGCAGTACTGAAGCAACAGACTGCACTGGCCGTCGTTGGCTTGGGCCTGGCGCAGGTGATCGAGCTTACGATGTCTGGGAGGGAACGGAAAACCTCTTGGACGATGAGCTCAACTTGATTCACCCGAGTGGACGGAGGGAATCCGGCGGCGCGTGTGACAGCGTGTCGGCAGTTGGCAAACAGTTTTCCCGGTTCATAGAATACTTGGTACTAGAAACGCATCAGCTTTAAGCGAAACCGCTGCATCCGTGGTGGCAGCAGGTCAATGTCCACGAACCTTAAGGGGCCCTGCAAAGACTTTTTTTACTGGTTTTTAATTTGCACCAAACCTGAGCGCACTGAACGTAGTAACTTAATGAAACTTTTCTCGAATTTCGCTTTATCTAAAAAGTAATAGGCAAATTAAGATATCAAAAACAAGCAAAAAATAACCTCCTTCATGATGTCCTTGGCTGCTTGAGTGGCCGTGAACTAGAGGAGGGATAGCGAGCTCGGCGAGCGCTCTCGGCTGCCGCATCTCAGTGTCGACGGCTCGAGAGGGCGCCACTAAGGCATGTTCTGGATAGGCTGTATGAGGCGGGCAGCCAGGGCGGCTCGCATTGCATTTGCTGCTCGATTAAACACTAATTTGGCATGACACTGCATTGGCCACAAACTACAGCAAACACGGGTAAAGATTACTTCAGAACAAGAGCCACTTCGCGTTGCCATACCGCTCAAAGGGCCAAACCGCAAGCCAGAGCTGCTCGCCGAAGGCCTTCGGAATGCTCGGATCCTCGACTGCAGCGCCGCCGCATACATCCGGGACCTTTCTATGCTCGTTGCTCGTCGATGCCTGATCCCACACCTTTCTAATATGCGCCACCTTTTCCACCGCTTGGTGGCATGTATGTCGACAGGTCATTTCTTGTTTCCGTACTTTATAAGCTGCATTTGTTTCTTTTCTGATCTAAAATGCTGTAGAAAAACTACTTTTATAAATAATTGAACGGCTTGCGCCACTATATTCTGTATTTCGACTAAAAGAAGCTTTTAGTGGCTCTGACCAGCAGAAAGGCCAGGACCTAAAACGTCACGATGTCAGAAATTGCGCACTTTCAGCACCGCGGGTCACCGCCGTAAGGTGAGGAGGTTTCCGTGTCATTTGGTTACAATATGACTCGCTGATATTAATGCGAATAGCATTCTTTGGATACTTCACGCACTTTTCCGTCTATGTATCTATCTATCTATCTGGCTATCTAACCTCTTACGCCGCGGGTCGATAAATAAATAAAAAAATCAGCAGAACCCATCCTTTGGGAATGATTATCTACGTTAATGCGAATAGCATCAAACGGTGCGGAGTTATGCGCGTTCGTCAGGTGGCCGGCACACTCTAGATACGCCAGCCCACTCTTGAGGCGATTCTAAATTTGTTGACACTTTCACAGCCCTGCGCACGATCTCCGCAGCCCAGCACGTGCGTTTGTGTCACTTAGGAAGGCGAGCAAAGCACGCGCCATACGCACAAACACTCAAAATGGTACCGACCAGACTTTCTGGCGTCTCAGCTAGTCTCAACCAACGGTACTCTAAACGGTTGTTTATATCTTTACCATAGGACGCGCTTTACAGCGCTGTCACAGCTACCGGTGCGCGCGCGTTCCATGCACGAGGGCTCATTCCGCTCTCGTGAGGCTGAGCACGGCCGCTACATCACCCTCTCCCGAGCGCGGGAGAGGGTGAGCTAGGCGGCCGTGCTCAGCCTCACGAGAGCGGAAATGAGCCCTCGTGCATGGAACGCGCGCGCACCGGTAGTGTACAGCGCTGCAAAGCGCGTCCTATGGTAAAGATATAAACAACTGTTTAGAGTGCGTTGAATGACTGCCTTCATAGCTCTGTGGTTAGCGCGTCTGCCTGCTGATCAAAGGGTCAACGGTTCGAATCCCAGCCGGCGCCGGTCTTTTTATTTATTTATCGACCCGCGGCGTAAGAGGTTAGATAGCCAGATAGATAGATAGATAGATACATAGACGAAAAGTGCGTGAAGTATCCAAAGAATGCTATTCGCATTAAAAGACCGGCGCCGGCTGGGATTCGAACCGTTGACCCTTTGATCAGCAGGCAGACGCGCTAACCACAGAGCTATGAAGGCAGTCATTCAACGCACTCTAAACGGTTGTTTATATCTTTACCATAGGACGCGCTTTACAGCGCTGTCACAGCTACCGGTGCGCGCGCGTTCCATGCACGAGGGCTCATTCCGCTCTCGTGAGGCTGAGCACGGCCGCTAGCTCACCCTCTCCCGCGCTCGGGAGAGGGTGATGTAGCGGCCGTGCTCAGCCTCACGAGAGCGGAATGAGCCCTCGTGCATGGAACGCGCGCGCACCGGTAGCTGTGACAGCGCTGTAAGCGCGTCCTATGGTAAAGATATAAACAACCGTTTAGAGTACCGTTGGTTGAGACTAGCTGAGACGCCAGAAAGTCTGGTCGGTACCATTTTGAGTGTTTGTGCGTATGGCGCGTGCTTTGCTCGCCTTCCTAAGTGACACAAACGCACGTGCTGGGCTGCGGAGATCGTGCGCAGGGCTGTGAAAGTGTCAACAAATTTAGAATCGCCTCAAGAGTGGGCTGGCGTATCTAGAGTGTGCCGGCCACCTGACGAACAGCGCATAACTCCGCACCGTTTGATGCTATTCGCATTAACGTAGATAATCATTCCCAAAGGATGGGTTCTGTTTAGTTACCCTTTCTGTGTCCGCTGGCTTGTTTGAACCCCTAAGGGGCGTGGAAACCACAAAAAGGGGGACGCTTTAAATATGATGGTCCGTCTCGAGGAAAAATTTAAGTCCACGGATGTTGACCTGCTGCCACCAAGGATCCAGCGGTTGCACTTGAAGCTGATGCGTTTCCAGTACCAAGTATTTTATGTACCGGGAAAGCTGTTGGCAACTGCTGATACGCTCGCGCGCACCACTGGTTTCCCCTCCATCCACCCAGGTGAATCAAGTCGAGCTCTTCGTCCAAGGGGTTGTTTGTTTCCTCCCAGACATTGTTTCATCGCAGCTCAAGCACCTGCGCGAGGCCCAAGCCAACGACAGCCAGTGCAGTCTGCTGCTTCAGTACTGCAGCAGCGGCTGGCCACAGCAGATAAACCAACGCTTCTGACACCCTGTCGAGCGAGTGACACGGCTGCTGACTCTCCAAGCGCGGGAAGTGCTGCTCAGGGTTTCTGAACTTCTCTTATAGTGGTGTATGCAGTGGTGCCATCCAGTGGTACAGCGGTACACTACAGTACAGGCCCCACTGGGCATCCGGTGTCTCTGCTGTAGATGAGAAATATCCCCAGTATACTGCCACTGCTAGCCTGGGGTCTTAAATGTGCATAATGTGGTAGCGATACACGACTGCACGCAGTTATGATGCTCGTCCAGATCGGAACGGGCAGGGGTGGCGACCGAACCAGAGATCTCTGTGTTGTGCGATATAAGCTTTCGCCCCACAACGCGCCGAGCTGCAGTGCATTAAATGAAGGGCATGTGGACAAACGTAAAGCAAACAATGACGTAAGCAAAATCTGAGCTCAGCTTAGCATGTGCAAGATCCCGGAGAACCTAAAACTTGCGTGTATCCTTAGTGAAACAGAGAATTTACTCACAAACGTCAAATTTTGGTGTCGCTCTACATAGTGAACTTGCTGGCTGCATTCTATGCTTTGCTTACAATGGACTAAAATCTTGCTTATCAAGATCTAGTGCTTGGAGATAATGTGAGAGTGGAAAAAATGAAACTAACATCGCACGGCTAGTTCTCACTGGAAGCAACTCCACCGTTGAAAAAATAATT
Organism: Ixodes ricinus; assembly: GCA_037355805.1. Lineage (NCBI taxonomy): Eukaryota > Metazoa > Arthropoda > Arachnida > Ixodida > Ixodidae > Ixodes > Ixodes ricinus. The sequence continues at coordinate 6,708 of JAZHYW010039820.1, forward strand.
AATTTTGTGATTTTAAGAGAAAAATAAGTGAAAGTGGAAACTTGCACATTGAATGGACATTCCCAGACTGAAGCTACTTTCATTTTTCAAGTCGTCTATTTTTTCCAGTTTTCATGAGCAGGTCTTTTTATGTCTTCCATTTCCCTCAAAGAACTGTTTTTTTCACGCAGCTTCTAATTCCCTACAACAGCGGTTCTCAAACTGGGCTCTCGGAAACCTGGGAATTCCCCAGGGTGCCCTAGAAGGTTCCTTGGGCTCCCGAATTTTCTCGACCGTCCTTGCACCCATTAAGTATTTTTCCAGTTTAAAAAGAACTATCTCAACTGTTATCAGCCTTCCATTAATACGTAACAATGTTCCAGACTTCCTAGTATGTGCATGTTGCCAAAAGGTTCTACGGACATCTGCACCGTTTTTTTTTCCTTTAATACCGAGACCAGAAGAGGTTCCTCTACATAGAAAAGGTTGAGAACACCTGCTTGGAAGCATGGATCGTTTAGAAACTCCAGCTCAGAGCCTGCCTGTGGCATTTCGTTGGTTTGGTTTCAGACAACCCGATACATTCTGTGCTTGGACAGGAAGTGTCCTGCCCAAACGTTGGTGTCACATTCCAAATCTCGCTTTTCCTCGGAACATTTCTTTGACCTCCGATTAAATCAGAAAATGAGGTATAGATACTCCGAAGTGTAGCTTGTTTATTGGCCCCAGCTCCGATGGGCAAGTCAGAGGGACCGACCCGAGACGGGAGTTACACTGGGGGGGCCCACCTGGCATTCGGTGAGTGGGGGATAGCTGCTGGCCCAGAGGGTTCTGAGCCGGGCCTCGGTCTCCATGTCCCAGAGCGAGACTTCGTTGTTGCCCTGCACTGCGGCCCAGACCCCGGACTGGTACTGGGGGTCCACGTGCACCTGCCGCACCCGGGAGCCTGGAATCCGACGGTCCAACGTCAGAATTGTGGGATGGTCACTCACGGTAGTAACCGAAGGGTTACTATCCTAATCGGGGAACGCCGAGCCTACTCCCACACCCCGCACCTCTTTTCTCGACAACACCGCTACTTTATGTGGGGTTTAGCTACCAACAAAGGTACTGACAGAATAACCAAAGGGTTATTTCAGCAGTGGCGGCAATCTCAAGTCGGGAGACGTCGCCTAGTAGCGCGGTCCTAAGTCTCCGCAACAATGGAGGCACCGTTTAGGCTACATTATTTATTTATTTGAACATACTGCAACCTCAATTGATGTCATCGCAGGAGTGGAATACCACAGGTCAGTTCGATAAAATACATTGGTGCCAATGATTGCTATTTTGCCTCTCTCTCAAATATGGCGGAAGAGAAGACACACACACCACAGTGAGGACTGAGTCCAAGACTATTTATTAAACACTCTTGAAGGCCCTACTATGTCCCTCTCGAATTTCTTAAGAAATCTCATAAGAAGCTACATTGGAGTTTCTTATAAAATCTAAAGTGAAGTGTAGCAATATGCATTTGCTTTTAAAATCGCAAAATTTCATAGATTTACAAAATCGGGTGTATAATAATGTGACTTCCAACTTGGATTGTAATTATTTTAAAGTGCAAAATGCCCAATTTATATTTGGCATGAATATTGTAGGTAATAAAAATTGAACTAGCTTTTAATGTGGACATGTAAAATGCCACACATTTTATTTACTATCTTTGCTAAGAACAGCCTTCATAATTTTATTTGTGTCATTTTAGAAAATCGTAAAGATTTTCTGTGGCAATACTGTTTATATGCAAAGTACAAGTAAAAGGCATAATTTACTGAAGAATACAGTCGAGCCTGGTTATATCACACCCGGGTATTTAGAACTATTGTTTGTATCGAACAGTCCAAGCATCCGCTTGAAAATCACAAGTAATAGCATAGGAGCATTGTTTTTCTGTATGGAACTCCCATGGCGGGGACGAATGAAGCACCGCTGCCCCCCGCATCTCCCGCGGTCCGATCGCCTGCGGCGAGCACATAGCTCGTGTTGCGGGTCTGGCAGACCGCCAAGCCAGCATACGCACATGGAGATACCGCAACAAAAGAGCAATTGTAAAAAAAAAAAAAAACAAAACGTAAAAAAAAAGAAAAAGGGGAGGATGGCAAAAGCAAGGGGAAGGGCACGCGCATGCGTAGGGAGGGCAGGGAGTGCCTGCTGTTGGAACGGTAGCGTGTGCTCTTTCCCCAAACACCGCTTTTGCTACGCGACTCCTTAGCCCAAAAATATAATAAGCCAAAAAAAAAGTCTTAGTCAAGTTGAGTGTGTTGACAACGGTTGAGCAATGCCACTTTGAAAGCCTTATCTTTGTTTACTTTTTCTTTCGCCGTTTTTGCTTTGCCCGTTTTTTCTTTTAATGCGAAAGCACTAACTGTCTTAAGGAGACAGCCGACGTAATCAGCTTCGAAGCCGCGCCAAACGGCACCTTAAATTGTTTCTCCAAGTGAAGCCAACTCCCAGCTATGAAACCACGCGAAAAGCCTAGCCAAACGGCAATTAGTTTTCCCGATCCCAAAGGAGCGGAGTAAGCTGATGGATTTCGGCTTCAATCCCATTGGCTGGCGCACATCATAGTTTCAGAAACGAGGCTCCCATTGGCCGCTGCGCATCAGTTTCAACGACCGCCACCCTATGGCGCTGCGTGTCCGTGAGGCAGCGGCTCCACCACTCCACGCCCAAAGTCAGCGCGCCGACGAGATTGCGCACACTCGACCGATGACGCAAGTATGCCGCAGACAGAATAAAGGAGCGGAAGAGTGGCATGCATGCTTTCACATTCACAACTCGTAAGAAGTGCTTAGATGTACCTCGAGCCTTTTTTTGGCTGCCTGAATTTGGTGAGGTTTCTTTTTTGTTGCTTGCCTAACTTTATCTTATGAACTTAATTTTTTTTTATGTGATTATTTTTTTTTTGCTTTTTTAAATTTATTTTTGTGTTTTGTTGTCAGCGCTGTGTGGAGGTCATGGCCAGGCATAAACGATCGCAAACACTGTCGTGTAAATGTGGCAGTGTTTGTGATCTTCACCAGCTAAGCTCTACTGTAATTTAGCGGCTCTTTGAGGCTCTATTTGGTAAGGTCTTGTTTGTCGTGGCCTTCGGTATTAGCAGAGATGAGTGGAAATTTCAACTGGAGCTTAAGTTAACATATTTTTGTATATCAAATGATCTATATATTGAACTACCTATTTCACGATCCCCTTCAAATTCGATATATCCGGTTCGATTGTGAACGTGGAAAGAAAAAGGTAAACAAAGATAAGGTGTTAAAAGAGGGATTTCTCAACTGTTGTTGTTGACACACTCAACTTGACAAAAACTTTTTTATTTATTTTTTGGTCTAAGTAGTCTAATTAGAAATGGAATGTTTATCTAATACATTTTGATGCTATTACCTACATATTTTAACATTTAAAATAATTAAGTGATGTGGCTACCCAATCTGATTCCAAGAATCACCACCTGCATAGACTTACGTAAAATCTTGAGAGATAGCCCACCTAACATCAAGAGCAAAGTGGCTGAAAATATGGAGTGGGCCAACTTTCAATGTACAATCAAGAAACGTTTAAAAAAATTGCTATTTTTAGGTTGTGTCTCTTCCAAGCTTGTTATGGTGGCGAGGGCAAGCAAAGATGACTGTACTTCCCAGTCAGCAATGTTCGCTTGTATCCCGCCATAGCGAACTAGCCACATTTACGCCGAGGTCATCATCGATCCCAACACTACTATTACTTAGAGCGGGCTATCTTTCGGTGTTCAAAAAATATAGCAAATCACGACAAAAATAGGGTGGGCTATTTTTCGGGTGGAGCATCTCTCAAAATTTTACGGTATTAAGGAAAATGTGCAAGTACAGTCAATTTATGCACTAGCTCTTCATCACACTCAGAAAATTATAAGAAAACAAGTCACCAGTTCATTACCAAAGTACAAAATGTGCAAAGCTAAGCTATCACTTTCTAATGACTAATTCCTTTTTTTTCCACAATTTTCACTTTTTGCTTTTATGTGGCCACAGTATAAACGAGCGGCAGCAGAGCGAAAAATTTCGCTTAAGTATTCCAACTTAAATCGCTGAAACAACGAGCTACAATGTTTCAGATGACCACCTTAAAATGATGGTTGGCGATGTGATGTAAAGGGTGCAATGTGATGTGAAACATGTGATGTGAAGATGTGTGATATGATTATGTGTGCAATATGAATATGCCTGCCTCACCAGAGGGATGGGTGATGGTGTTGATGGGTAGCTGAAACCTCATATCCCAGCAGACCAACTTCCCATCAGAAGTGCCACACACCAGCCAGCTGTGCTGGGGATCCACACAGAACGACGTGATCACACCTACGAGCACCAGTAAAGAAAAGATTAAACACAACGATGATGATTAAGGTTATACCCTAAAAGTTCACAAAGTAGTATCCACCACTACAATATACCTTTGATGAAAATTTTCAATTTCTATGTGCAGGCGGCGATTTTTTTGGAAGATTTTAAAGTGAGCCCCAGTACAGGTAACACCTTATACGTCCGGAAGCCTGCCCACCTCGAATTATGGTGCCTCGTTACACCATGGCGAAGGGGAATTCGGCCAGTGCAGTAATACGACTGATGCTGCTGCTGCTGCTGGTGGCGCGAACGCCCACCAGTGCAACAATAATCATTCAGCATTGAAACTGGCAGGTGCGGTTAAGTCAACTTGTAACTACTAGTTTGGAGTGCAAGCTTCTGCCCCATGCGCTTCGAGCTATAGTAGTGACCGTCGAGGTATAAATGATCGTTGAACTCCCCTTTTGACCGGCGGTAGCAGCAGCCATTGGACAGAAACAGGTCACTTTTAAACTACAGTAAACTTCCGTTAATTCGACCTCGACGGAATCTTGAAATTTAGTTGAATTATCCGAATGATCGAATTAAAAAGGACAGAAAAACGGTTAAAATTAAACTTCCTTTTATTGCCCAAAGTACACACGGATGAGTCTGCTGCCGTCTGCGCTTAAAATGCGTGTCCAAAGGAAGGCTTCGGAGAGCAACGTAACTAAACGTCACGTCCCCAAAAAATCACGCACTAAAAAAAAGAAAACGGAAAAAGTAAGTTTTACGATTTGACTTTGGCACCAAGCCAAAGTCAGCTCGGCGACAAAAAAAAAAAGGAAAAGAGAATTTCCGTTTTCCAATGCGCAGATGGACCACTCACGATGCTACAGAGAAGCGCCTTGAGAGCGCGCGCTGACGCTGAGAAAGCTTCGCCCTTGTTTTTGCCGCCGGGCGCCAAAGACTTTGCGTTGGGCGGCCAGACCGTCGGCGACAAAGAAAAATAACAGCAACAACAAAAAGAGAAAAAAAGGAAAAAAGAACTTGCGTTTTCCGGTGCGCAAGATGGAGCGCACACGATGCTATAGAAAAAAAAAGTCACAGCATATCCACGTGGTGAATGATGATGAGTGGGCGAAGCTCCGGAGTGAATCGTCGGTAAACCAGCGATTCTTCCGTTAATTCGCCCACTCATCGCCATGTAAAGACGTGAGAAACACTGTGTGTGTGTGTATACAAACCACAATCTATCACACACACCACAGCTATGGCCGAACGAAACGTCTAGAAAGTCTCGCTTAAACCGCGCGTCGGCACCTTCGGGCTGAGCTCGCCTGATGCGTTTTGCAGACGCCTCACGAGCTCTCGCTGCATCGGGGTCTGCCTGCCGATACGCGCTTTCTTGCCGCTTCCCGTTCCCTGACGTTCTGCAGATCCTCTTGGCGCCGCTGCCGTGCCGCTCGGCTTCCCGCTCTCGTACGGCCGGATCTTGGCGACGCTGCCGTGCCGCTTCGGCTTCCACTCTCGTACGGCCGGATCTTGGCGGCGTCGCCGAGCAGACTGACGACGCGATTCGGCTTCCCGCTCTCGCACGGCCGGATCTTTGGCGGCGTCGACGCGCAGCCTGACGACATGCTTCGGCCTCTCGCTCTCGCACGGCTGGATTCTGTCTGCGAGCGCGCGCTGCCGCCGCCTTGCGCGCTCTCCGCTCCGCAGCCTTGTCTACTGCCTCCATCCAGCTAAACTACGAGCAGCGCCAAGAGCGAGTGCCTTTTATAACATGAGCTAAGCGCCATCTGTCATCTCTACATAAAGGTAATTCCGGAACACGCCATCTCTTGAGCCATTCATAAACTAAACCTCGAAGTGGCTACATACCCACAACTAGGAGGGACAGACCCACGCCTTAAGGAGCTTCGCCCCTAAAAACGCTTTGAAAGCGCGCGCTGGCTCGTGCGTGCCCGACCACGTGCTATGTTCTCCGCGCTACTCCACGCCAGATTGGTTGCGCTGGCTCGTGTCATTCGCCACGGTCTATCTCAACGGCGTAGAGGAGCAGGCGCATATTTGCGCACGTTCGGCTTTGCAGCAAAGGGCCCGTGTTTCGCCGCACGTTGGTGGTTTTTCTGTTGTGGTGCCGTGCAATGTGAGCCCGCGCGCATTCACTCGGGACGAATTATCTGATGTGGAGTCTTCCCGAGTTCCAACTATCGAACTTTTCCTCCTATAGAAACGTATGGGCGCTCGCCGGGACTTTTGAACGCTATCGAATTTAACGAAAAGTCGAATTAACCGAGGTCCAACTAACGAAAGTTTACTGTACTAGACAGAGCTTTGTATCAAAGTTCATGCCCCTGTGCACTGCTTTCTCTACACAGAATTACTGTACAGTCTAAGCTCATTACAACAGGCCTGGTTGCAACAGACATTTGGATATAACATACCGATTTGTGAAGTTTGGTTGGTTTTGATCTACATACCATTGATTCAACTTCATATCTGCATACAACATACTCCTCTTACAACAGACCAAAATCTTGGTCAAAATCAGGGTCGGTTATAACGAGCTTAGACTATACCTCTTATTTGTAGCACCTTTCAGTAAAGGTCAACTTATCGGAATGTCCGGCAGATAGCATGAGCTTTCCCGTGCATCTACATTCCCGCAAAGCATGTGGAGATCTCTCAATGTCATTTACGGAATGAGATTAGCCGATGACAAGGCAGTGGTGACGTTTTGGCTCAGAAATGTGATTTGCACTGGGATTATCAGTACATCGCCATTTAGTGGCCTCTTTCCACAAGGGGCAGTGATTGGCTGTTCCAACATTGTGCGGTAAAGTAGGCATAAGGGCTTTGTTCATAGAAAGCTTGTATTAATCTGCAGGACCTTACGGTATATTGTGACAAAGATGAAGATGGTGGTGAATTAGTTTGCTCTGTTAGTTGTCACCTTGATATTGGCCGTAGCTAGTTCTCTCAGCTACACTTGTAGAGTTATCTGTCTACACAAAAATGTGTGACTTCATTACAAAAAAGCCACTTCTAGCACATGCTTCCAGACACAAACAAAACAGCTTCATACCATTTCTAGGGTTGTTCTCCAAGTTCCATGCTGTGCTTGGAGATCGTAGGTCCCATCCTACTATGGAACCGTAGACAGTTGCATAGGCCAGCACAGACTGTATGCCTTAGAAAAAGAGAGTGCATGGCTTAGGGTTCAAGTCATCATCTTTGCTTCTGGGATCACAAAACCAAAACGAGCAAGTTAATGGACCGTATGGAATACAAATCGAAACTAGAAATAAGCAACAAAATTCTAGTTTGTGTTGGGTGGTCCATCCATTAGCTAATTTGGTTTCTCTAGTTTTGAGGTGATATCAAGGGGGCATGGCAAAATGTATACACCCTATAAAAAAGACTATGGTTTTATGGTGACAGCAAAATGGTCTGCAAGTGCCAGAGCACTGCAGCTTCTTTTTTGTGTCACTTTTTAGTACTCTACGATTTTTGGATGAACAAAACCCATAGTTAGCACTGCTCAATATCCATTCTTGTTTTTCAAAGCCAGTCAAGCTCCCAAGGTAGCTAGTAACAGCAAGCTTCACTTCCTTTCACACTCTAGGCCTCCTGTTAATTTTGCTACATCAACCCTAAAGGTAATGTTAAACTAACCAAATAAACTGAATTGGTGTTTGCTGGTAATGTTCCTTTAGGGTGCCACCATGAACTTCATATACGAAATCAACATTTCTTAGTCTAACACTTGCTTCCAGCCGGTAGTTCCTTCATGCTTGCACCAATTCAGAGGATGCCAACATTTCTGGGCACTCAAGTTATTAGTATAGCCTCTTCAGACCTGGTGTAAATTGCACATAATTCCCTTTAAAAAGTGATTGTGGTTGAGTATGTAATAAAATAAAGGGAAGATCCATTAAATATTTTTTTTTAAACCCAAGACAGAGGGGACAAACACAAGACATCCCAAACGCAGCTACTAAATTTTATTCAGGATACTTCTTTTATACATGTCATCTCCACACTGCCCTCCAGTTGCACACAGCCCAAAGTATGCTACAGTTTACACACGTCCACAAAGGATGGTTAAAGGGTTCACAGGAAGCAAAGGACTACGCCCTCAGTACAGATACGCCCACCTTTCCACTAGTTAATAACTACGCAATGGCCAAGGTCACTTCTCTCTACCGACAAAACCCTCCCCCTTCCCTTCCCCCCCCCCAACCCCCCAAACGCTTGCAACCGTAAACACAATTAGCAGATTAAACCTGTGAAAACTTCTTTGTTACACTATCGAGTGCCATGGATGGCTGGCTTATACAGTTTCCAACAGAAGCTATCCTAATTGTCTCCTTGAGGACTCTTTTCATACAATTGTTTTCTCTGAATAACACAGCTGTACTATCCCACTCAGCCACAGAATTTCCACACTCTTCAAAATGTTTAGCTATTCCAGAGTTTGGCGAATTATTTTTTACTGCTCTTTACTGCACTCAACCGATCACTCACACATTGTTCGGTTTGCCCTACATATACAAAACCGCATGCCATCGAAATGTCATAAACAACGCCTTCGTGGCAGTCGACTGAAGCGTCTCTGTTTTTTCTGACAACCTAATTGTCCTCCCGAAAAGGGTGTCAGCTTGTCTAACCTAAAGTCAGTCGTGAAAAGCCCTTTTACACTGAACCTCTCCACGATTGACATCAAGTTATGGGAAACACCATGAAAAAACGAAAAGCTGACTGCCCCGTCACTCTGTGTCTTGGGCCGCTTTGCCATCCCGCTGATCATCAATACCAGTCTCCTCGCTGCCCCTTTCACCATACTGTCACTGCAACCCTCTTCCTTCAGCCGAAGCACTTGGTTATCCACTAAACCCAGTCTCTTACGAGAACAAGATTTTTTGAGGGAACTATCCAACAGAGACATGACCATTCCTCTTTTGACTAAATTTAGAATGGCAACTCTCAAATAACAATAAAAATTTGACTGCCACTTTTTTTTACTTATGGTTGCAAGCGTTTGGTAGGTTTTGTCGGCATAGGGAAGTGACCTTAACCATTGTATAGCTATGAACTAGCGGAAAGGTGAGGCGTATGTGTACAGAAGGTGTGGTTCTTTGTTTCTTGTGAACCCTTTGAACATCCTTTGTAGTCGTGTGTACACTGTAGTGAACTTTGGACCGTGTGCAAATGGGAGGGTGGTGTGGGAGATGACGGGTATAAAAGAAGTGTCCTGAATAAAATTTAGCAGCTGTCTTTGAGACGTCTTGTGTTTGTCCCCTCTTTGTAGGGTTTTAGAAATGTTTAACTTTAACCAGCTCGCCTGCCTTATTAAGGCCCGTTCACACCCTTGCAACCGAGTACGACCGAGAGAGACGAGACTTGTTAAAACCTCTTAAAATTTCTTACGATGAGAGAACACGCTGGCGCCATCTATGCGGTGATCCTGGAACTGCATTTCACAAGAGCGAAGGTTTTGCGGGACTTCCGAGGTCAAATGTGCGTAATACCTATGAGAAAGGCTCGTTTATAACGTTGACAAAAGTTTTTCGAGCCAAGAAAGAAAGGATAATGCGCAAGAGAAATAGAAAATATGCCGGACCGCCAAGTTTACACTGCTACCCAATAGATGGCGCCAGCGTGTCTTCTTGTTGTAAGAGGTTTCAAGGAACCCAGTTTTAAGAGGTCACAAAAATGTGAACGGCCCATTACGTTATCTTGAATCGAAGATTCACTTGTGGATCCTTAGGGAATCCCCTAGCATGACCTCTGGGAAACGCCACACATGTCCCCTTTTGGGAAACACTAACGCTGACTCCTTCACTTTTCTGTTTTGGCTTTCTCCTTTGCTTCCTCTATTTTTTGCTGCCTCTTTGCGGCTTCATTACGGGGCCAGCGTTAGCGTTTCCCAAAGGGAGACGTGTGTGCGCTTCACAAGTGTCATGCAAACATATTCTCTAAAGATCGACCAATGAATCTTCCTTTAAACATTTTGCCGCCTTTTCGGACCAGCACTAGTACTTGGTTCACGCTCCATTTTGTAGCACAAACCAAGGCATCTGCGCTCCGCACACCTGCAACTTCAAACTCGCCCCAGCATCCACGCGCACATTGGCTTCTGCCCCATGACGTCACCTCCCTCTCGCCTTTGTCCTTCACTACTCTCCTCCTCTCTTTGTGGCACGCTTCCCTTTTTACTATTTTGTCCACAGACAGAAGCCGTCCGCTTTTCCCTGTCATCTGGGTATTAATGCTAACGCATTAAAAGTGAAGTCAGGAAAATAAATTACAGCTGCCAGCATACTTTTGTTTATACGGAGATGTGCATTTTATTGCACATTATCATAAAAACAGTTTGTAGAGAATAACTGAATGGGCACTTAAAAAGTACCTATGTATGTAGTTCTTTTCTGATCCTCTAACTTCTTATAAATTGGTTTGAAGTCAAAAGTTATCAGCAACTCAACAAAATTAGATGGAAACTCGCGACACTTAGTTGGATCAAGCAAACGAAACATCCAAAAGCTTGGCACCATGGCTATTTTTAAAGGTAAATTAGGTGCCTCTCAGCTAGGCACACCCTGTAAAACGGTTCTCAGATGGAACCACAAGTTGTACCACCTGGGAACAAGGATTCCCTCATGATTTTAGGACATATTGAAAACAAAGGTGCATTATAATGTATGCAAAGTCTGATGAGGATCGTATATAATATTATGTATTCCGGGCATTTCTTATCGTATATCCACTATACAGTAATATATAAAAAATCATAACATATTATATATTGTGAGCAGTCAAGTAATTACCAGTGTCAAAATGATGGAGGTCTACCACGCAGCCATCTTCGTGGGGGTCGAGCGATCGCGACCTGACCACCGTCGTCTTAGTGCTGGCGGTCTCGATCCTGAAAATGGGAACACAATGACCTGATGCAGTTCAGGTCACAAACGTAAGGGGTTCTTCAAGGCACGAATTACATATGGAAAGAGAGTCTGCACAATGCCACAGAACATAAAATCACGAAAGTTTATGCAAACAGAACTAAGTTCTGGCATTATAAACCAGTTCATAGCTTTTTTTTCTTTTCGGCCTATATGCCCAGAGATTGATTTATCAGTGTATGCAAATGATTTGTGGCTACCTCATACTTCAGTTTAACTAAAGGGGTACAGGCAAAGATAAAAACTCGCACATGGAACAAGTGTCGTTCAGTCTTACCTGAAAACCTGGATTGTTCCTGCATCTGATGCAATTGCCAAGGACTGCATTCCTTGACAGACACACATGCAGGTCACCTGTCCATCTGCAGGGGGGTCACCAGTTAAACATCCACTAAAAGAAAAACAACTACCTACACCTCGAAATTGGAGCACGAGCCTCAAAACTGAAATATCAAAACAACCAAACTTTCCAATTTACAGAAAAAAAACACACCTAAAAAAATCCTTTTAAAATTTTTTTTTTTATAGAACAACAGTTATGCCTGTTTTAAAGGTTAATTTCTTTACCATCACCTGGCACACTTGTCTTTTGTATGGCTTGTTTAGAGTTCAAGCCACTAGCCTCACGTGAAAACACAGAAAGTATGCAGGTCAACACATACTTTTATGCTGAATTGATCTCTTTGAGAAGAGGCAGAAGACTGTGAAAGGGGAATAAGGCCATTGAGTTCATCTGACTAAGTGGACTACTGGAAGGTCCCTTGATGGATGCAACAGAGGCCAGCTGACCTCTGCATTATCTCCATCAAAACGGAAGTGCTATCGCACAACAGTCCCAAACCTGCTTCCGCAGTTCAAAGCCCCGAGCACATACCCAAGGAAGGCACCCTGTTTAAAGCACATTTCCCCCTACGTAACAAGAAAGCACTACGCAAAAAAATTCTGCTAGAATCATTTTTGAAGAAATACAAAATGACAGGGTCTTCTGCAACAAATTTTGCACCAATCTGGAAAAAAGATAAAATAAATAAACATGAACACATTGCCAGAATTTTTCGTTAATTACTGGAAAAATAAATACTAATGCCAATCATGTGCCAATAAATGCATGTACGACAATTTAGCAAAAAAAAATACACTGAAAATGGCAAGTTAACAAGAGAACAGGGTCATCACTAGCCAATTTATGCTGCTTCCAGCAGCACGCTAGCGGCAATCACAATAAATTTTATTCTAGTTTACTTAGCTTCGCTCGAAATAATTCCAGAATTGCCCGTCCCCCTCGAAATTCCCAGAGTTTGGCCCATCCATTAGCAAAACTCTGAGCATAACTGCTCTCGAGTTTGCGCTTCCCTCTGAGGAAATCGCCTTATGAGCTATGCTCGGAGTAGCGGCACTCCATTCCCCGATTGTCTTGTGGGTGCTGCCATTTTAGTGTCGGTGAAAAGCGGACACTATTGCCAATAGGTATGATTAAAAAACTGTGACTTCCCGAGGTTTAGATATGGTGTCGAGGGGTGCTTTAGGGTGTAGGACAAAATGGTCCCAGTCAAAATGGTCCCAAGTGCAAACCCAGACAAAATGGCGCCAAGTTATTTGTTGACATTATGGGTGCTCTGAAGTTTTAGTGAACTGCTACTCTGAAGTTGTATTCAACACACGTGTATAGTAGATTTTAATGTATTTAAGGTTCTTGTTATATATTTGAGGAAACAACTAAAGTCCAAAAGTTAGTTTAAGTTATATTATCGCTCACGTGGCTCTATGGCTCCAATTTGCATAAGTCAGAGCACTGTACAAAGCTGTAGCTTGGAAGTCACTACACACTAAAAGCGCAAGGTCACAATGCACTCTGCGATTGATTGGACTAGCCGGTTATAACATGTCCAAAAATTTGATAAACACCATTAGGTATGTTTTGTTTTCAGCACTGCTCAGTTGGTGCTATCAAATCATGGCATCAGCTGCACTGTGACTTTGGTCAAACGTAGTACAAGCGTGAAAAGAAAATCTAAGAAAATCCGACAGTATTTTTTATGTATATAATTTTGAGTTAGCGCAATGGCACAGCAAGAAAACATATGCACATGATGATTCAGACATTATCATGCACATACTAGTACTTATTTGTGATGGCGTGCGTGCAGGCGCGTATCGCTACTGCATGATGCACGTTAAAGACCCCAGGCATACTGCACTGGCAAAATGTCTCGTCTACAGCATAAGCCAGTGTCGCCGCTCCTCAAGGGCAGATTGACTCTAAAATGGTTGGCGTTCCATGTCTTAAGTATTCGACAAAACATTTTTTTCTATGTCCAATTTGCAGCAAGTGCAAACAATCGACTAATCCCCCAAGGAACAAGCAAACTATATCTCAAAATGTGCTTGGGACCATTCTGTGAGGGGCCATTTTGACCGGGACCATTTTGCCCGGATCCCGGTGTCGGGAGGCTAAAGCGATATTGTTTATCTCTGTCCCAGACTGTTCCGGCATTTCTAAAGGATGGAAAAGCATTTCCTGCAATTTAGAAGAAAACTTTGGATAACTGTCACATAAAATTTAAAGCGCAAAGAGGGCTGAAGTGTACGTTACTCCGAAGCACAGCTTATCTGGTGGCTCGAGGCGACGGTGACAAAGCGACCCTCGGATGCACAACGTTAATTGAAACGCTTCATCTCCCAAAACTGCAGAGGCATGTCCGGGCCACGCACCCATGCGGGCGTACGTCTGCCGAGACCGGTTGGCGATGGTCTTCTTCTCCATGCGGCCCCAGTCCCAGATCTTGACGGAGCCGTCCGCCGAGCACGTGGCAAACAGGCTTGTGTTTGGGATCACCTCAAGCCTGTGGCAAGAAGCATCCATACACTGGCTCGCCTCAACTGAGCAAGTGCACCGGACCCACTTCTACCATGTGTGGTCATATGCACAATGAGCGCAGCAAGTTGTCAATACACACTGGCACCTAAACGAATGTCACTAGGGCCAAATGACACCTCATATTGTTCGTGTTCATCAGCTAAAACTTAACATGTCCATCTAACCTTGAATACAGGGGTTCATGGCATGCTGTAAGCCCTCGTGTATATAGGCACGCCATAGGGTGCCTATACAGTGCAACCCACATATGATGATAATGAGAAAACCCGAAATTTCAATCGTTATAACCGAATATCATTGTATCTAGACTAGAAACTGACCATTTCCAGTCTAGAATCTCTAGAAACTGACCGTTATAAGCGATACATCGTTATATGTGGTATCGTTGTAAGTGGGTTGCACTGTATACACGAAGCTTGTGCTACTGGCACGCCATAGCACAAAGCCCAGGGCTTTGTGCTACGGCACGGAGGCCTGGGCTAACTTGAAGCTAAGACGACATGCCGAAAATCCGTAGCAGTTATGCCAGTGAATTGGAGTCAGCTAAATAAGAAAGTTAAAATCGAAGTTTTTTCTCACCAAAACTAGCTGTTCATGCATAAGACATCTCAAGCTAGTGTAACTACAACAGTCACACATTCAATACTTCTCATATCTGTACTTCCCATTTCTATATTCTGTGCCCAAAGTTTTAAGTTATTTGGTTTTGCTTTAGTACAAAACAGTAATCAGTGTCCACCACAACTATGTGTCAAAACACTCCAACTTTCAGTGTTTCCTGGTTAAATTTATTTTGCCAAAAGCCTTGCACTAATATTGAGGGAAGAAAACCCCTATAACTATGATGACAATTACATATGTTCTATTTTAGGCTGACCTCTGGTGCACCGAAAAGAAAACATTGCAATTAGTGTTTGGAACTTCCAATGGCATTTTCATAATTACCAACTCTTCAGAGGTGGAACTATCGACAAAATGGAAGAATGTATCCGGGTCTCCTGAACACCAGAGTCAATGAAGGCATGCAATAAAATAACATTAATACTATGGAGATTTCCCTAATCTTCACAATGCTTTCCCCAAATTTTCCGACATCTCCCAGAAGTTTGGAGGCCGAGCAAGTTCTCCAACAGTCCAAAGGTGTTCTTGTTAGTGGACACACCTATAATTGTGTCTTTGTTCATGCCAGCCGTTTACGAGGGCATCTTTGAACCCCACAAACAAAATAAGCACTGCCCCTTGTCTCAGAAAGATATAATAGTACAGTAAAACCTCGTTATAACAAAGTTAAAGGAGCAGTCGTAATTATTTCGTTATAACCATTAGTTTGTTATAGCCGCTGTCCATTTCTTCCCACTATTAGCAAGCAAGGGGAATTATGATTGCTTTGTTATATCCATTAGTTTGTTATATCCCATTTTGTTATAACGAGGTTTTACTGTAGTACTAGTACAACAGGAGTTCCTGGGAGGTGTCTCTGACTGGTGTGTTCAGCGTCCTATACCACCCATGCATCGAGGGTGGTCCCGGAGTGCCAGCCAATTGCGCCACAGAAGCCAGCGTGCCACGCTGTTGAATGTCGCGATCCGGGCGGTGGGTTGCACAAATTTTGGCAAAAAAGACTAGCGAACGCAATGTCGCTGTCGTCGCAGCATCTTGAGTTGTGGCTGCTGAAGATTCCGTGGATTGTCGCGCCGGAAAGTGACTCACAGGCCGAACGGGCGTCTGCCGCATTCGCTTCCACCGCCGTGCCACTGCCAGGATCATGGCAGGCAATGGTACGATGCAAGTGCGACGTAGTCGAGCGGAAACCGAGGGACAACGCCCAAGGACGGGGTAAACGCACCATTCTGGGACACGTTCAGACACCACACTAGAACTATAGTCACCGATGAGGAGAGAACAGCAGGGTGTCTGTTTTCAATGCCCGGCCTCCGGCGTGTACCCAATATTAGCACGAATGAGAGATCGCCGGTCTTTTCAGTCTTTCTCCCGGAAACAAAAAACTGCCATCGAAATTACTAGTGCGGCGAGAAGTTCTCATTTGGGGCACTAACCTAGGTGGTAAAATTTGATGCACCCCTACACGCTTGCGAACAATATTGCAGAAAAGCGCAGATGCTGCATTTGCACAACAGCATCGTGCAGTGTGCTGTAGTCGCCTTTCGCCGTGCTCTGGCCGTGCATTCACGTTCGAAGCTCACGAGATGCCGAAGCCCGTCGAAGGTAGCGAGCTCGCGCCGGAGGCCAGACAACCGAAGGATCTCCCCAGCGTTCTAGTCCCGGCGGTGACTATGGCACACCTGTCCCGTGACTTGAGCGCACCTGTGGATGGCTCCCCGGTGCTCGTGCATGTGAGCCACCAGGGTTCCCCAGGGCCTCCACTTGGAGGGCAGGGCCTTCTCCTCCTTGGAGGGGTCATCGCTCGCCTCTCGGATCGTCTGCTCTCGCGCAAACTCGTAGCGCTTCTTCTTCAGCAGCAGCTGGAGCTCCGCGTGGCATGACAGGCTGTGTGCTGCACGCGTCGGAGGGTTTGCTTATGCCGGGGCCCTTTTCGCACGCAAGCTGCTAAGTCGTGTAGGGTGATCATAAGACGCAGCTTTATGTTACTGGAATGACACTCTAAAAAACAAATGCTCGATCTGTATCTTAAAGGGACACTGACAGGGTGTTTATGCTTGCCGAGATTTTTATTTTAACATGACTTATAAGAGCCCAACTACCCAGAAAACAATTTGCGGATCGAAATTCGTTTTTTTCTGCCCGAAATCAGCCGGTCGAGAATTTGTCGGTTTCAGTCGCGCTCATTCTCGTTTGTATGGTAACATGGCGTTCAAACTACTGCAGAAGCACCCACTTCATTCAAGCACCCACTATTAACATTTCCCCAACTTGGGAATTCTGCAAATGATATGTTAAGGCCGGTTCACACATCCCCGTTACCTTAAGTTATGTTACGTTACTGAAAGCTTACGCACAAGTCACGGGGACATATGTGCTTCATATCAGGCATGGCTACAGTTCAAAGAGATAGCCTGGCAGGCAGCATTCGAGACACAAATGCTTCGGTGACTTATAAGTAACTTAAGAAAACATAAGAAAACGGTGCTGTAGGGGCCAGCCTTTAACCACCCGATTTGACCGGACAAGCGCCCATGTCTAGATCAACCCAGTTTTCAGTGCAAATGGAGTGGGCACTCCCCGGTATTTTACGGTATGTGTACCAAATACAGCTAAAGTCGTGGGTTATCTAAAACACATCATATATTAAGAGTAGAAAAGAATATGAACCCCATATTCTGTGTGTGGCCTCTAAAAGTTGCAAATATGCCGATCGAAAAAATAAATGTTGCAGAGATCACAGGAAGTACACCTACAAGTCATTCTTAATATGCCGGCGTACCATGGGCTCGACGACGCGATGGCGACGCACGACTCATGAGCGTTGCGACAGACATGGGGCCGCTACTTCGGAACTGTCGTTCGTGGTACCGGCCAATCGATCTTCCAAGCACAGAACATCGAGCGGAAGGAATACAAGTGCGAAACAATCGCACGACGAACGATTCAAGCAAGTTCGTAGTCGTTGTTGTCATCTGCTTCAGATGTCAAAGAAGCGAGGAAAAAAAAATGCGGTTGGGTGTAGCCACGTGACTTTCAGCCATGAGCTTCCTGCTCTTGCTCGTGCTTTGGTTTCGGCTTCAAGTAGTAAAGTTTTTTGCTTTATTAAAAATATATGTGACTCTGCATCAAAGTATTGATTGGGCATCTTCCTTACACCATATTAAATCACCTGGCAAAGAATTAAAAAAAAAATTTTGGGGGTGTTAGTGTTTTTTTAAACCTCCGGATAAAGTCTATATGTACAGAATATTTTTCTGCTGCATTATTTGGGGTTTGTGGTGGACAATGCAGGTTTTTTTATACCATTATATTTTATTTTAAACTCAGTCTTCCTTTTATGTGGTGGTGGGCACGTCTTGGGCCTCTTGTTTTTTCCCATAAAATGTGTGAATGCAAACGCCGAACTCAAATGCCGTGATGACCAACATTTGTGTCCGGCGATCGATGATTGACGTTCACATTCAAACAGTTAGTAGAGACCACCGTCGTAGAGACAAAGCAAGCTAGCTTTGTGCCCACGCACTAATTGACGCAGTGGTCGAATATCGAGCTCACAATCAGGGAGTTATGGGTTTAATTCCCGTTGGGGTGCATTTGGAATTTTGTTCTTTCTTCTCAATCTACCACTCTTTTGTACAAATTGTCCTCTGAAGTACAGGTTACACAATTGGTAGTGGTTTCTGTGACATTCCGTCACACTTCCCTCAGGGATCCCAGTTCTTAAACACATTCTGTGTTAAAACGAATGAAAGAATGAGTGAACGAGGAACTGAATGAATGAATGAACAAGTGAATGGTTGAATGAACGAAAGTGTACCTGAGTCGACAGCTATCCCACAGAAACTCTTGTGTGGCTGCTTGGGGGACGTGTTGCTAGAGGGCACGGCAGAGTCGGCAGATTCTGCTCCGGAGACGTGCAGCTCCGTGTCTCCGGCGGGAGAGTGCTGCTGCTGGAGCTGCAACTGCTTCTGAGGTGATGAACTGCGTGCCTCCACGGTTCCAAACATGCGCTGCCAGTCCTCGTTCTGTGGTTCACCAAGGGAGAACAGTCAAAACCTGAAGGTCCTTTCGAACCACTGTTGAGAGCAGACCATGCAAAACGCAACTCTCTCAGACTTTTAGCCGACGCAAATTCGTGCAACATCTCTGCCTAGAATCTATTATGTTTATAATTTAAGTTTCTTAATGTTCAGATTTGTTAATAAGGATGTTAAGGATCTTCTGTCATATGTTTTGCTAATGTTGATATTTTGTGTTTTGTCCCTGCTGACTTCTGTAAGGGGGCTGATGGCCGCGTCATACTTTTAGTCTTCTTGTGCTGCAGTGTTGATGTTTCCTTTCTTTTAAGTTTCAATTATGCTAACATTGTTTTTTGTGTGCTGACTGCTGTAAGAGATGGCTGTGTCAGAAGACTTTGTATCTTTTGTTTTACTGCAGCCTGCCAGACAGTATCATGATTATTATAATAAGAGTGCATGCAATCAGCTTTGCAGCTGATCGATAAAATTGTGTCCGCTAAAAATCAGAACAAGCTGCGTTCTGTGTGGACAACCCCAAAGTCTAAAATTACAACACCAATTCCTTCCCAACAACAGTCAGGTACAAAAGCTTTGCTGAAGAGAAGTGATTCATGAGTTTACTTCCCCTGCTTGTGGTGCCAAGTTGTCAAGAGAGCAAAAGCCTCATATGAGTGAACTCCAGGAGGCTACCTCAAATTAGAGTTTACTATGGTGCGACTGCTCTATACACTATAGACTTCATGAAAGCTTTTTTTCCCATATCTTTTTGTTCTGAAATCGCTCATTCTGTTGAACAGTGTCCAGGCTCAACTCAATATCTCTTCCACGCATAACTGTTATTTTTTTTTTTTTTTCAGAGGAGGTCATTTTAATGTTTAGAATCCGTGTTTAGTGTACCCCAAAGCTTGCATAAAACTATAACAGGGGCGTGAAAATACACCTACTTTCCAGAAACAGAATTTCCGTAATTTAAGCTGCTCAATTCTCGAGCATACCTGCAGAAGATAAATGTATGAATCCTAGTAGTACCTCTTCCCAAGAAATCAAATATGCAGTTTTAAGATTTAGAATAAGATACTAACAGCACGCGTACCCTAAAGACTGAAATGCCCCTTGAGATCCTATTTCACCTTGAAATCAATCTGCCTACCGTTCAAGAGCTGATTTCTATAACAAATGCAGCTTCAGCCTGGCTGGTACATTGGAACACAAGCACACTACACCCTATATATTGCTTGCAAGCTGATTCTTTGTCCCCAAGGACATACCATGGTCACCTGCGGAGACTCAACGGCGGGGCCTCTCCTTTTTGATACCCTGGAAAGAAAACATTGGTTTAGTCGGACTTTGGAAGTTGGAAAACAACTTTGCGCTTGATCTTATCAGCAGGCTAGCATAATTTTGCTGTACCATTAGCAACATGCAAATTTTCTGAGTACCTCGTTGAAAAGTACAGCGAAAAAATGAAAGTGCTGAGAGCACAGTGAAAGAAAGATAGTAAAACAATCAATGCTTGGTTTGAACTGCTCCATTAAAGGTGCCCTAAAGACGTTTCTGAGATTGTCTGTTCTTGCTGATAACTCATTCTATGGGATCTTAGCATCCCAGATATCGAACAATTATATGCTCATGCGACGTCTATTTTTCTACTAAAAATGTGATTTAACTTTGTGCCATGACCCTTTCTGAGCGGAAAAATCTGGAGCACAGAATTCAGCGGAGGCATTGGCGGCTTGACAACGGGCGCACGTCAGCCTATTGCAAGTTGCCTTTCCGAGAGAGGCAACTTGCGACTGGCTGGCACGCGCTAGTCAGTCTAACGCCGGCGCCTCCGCTTCGATTCTGTGCTCCAGATTTTCCCGCTCAGAAAAAGGCATGGCACAAAACTCTACCACATTTTAATAGGAAAAGACGCCACACAAGCACAATTTTTGATTTCTAAAAAAATATTGGGCTGTGTGCATGCTTATACAGCCTAGAACTTGGTCTGCCTTAATGGGTGACGAGTCTCCCCACTGTAGATGAGAAATTTAGCCAGTGCAGTACAACCGCTAGCCAGGGGTCTTTAACGTGCGCCACGCAGTAGTGATACAATCGACCACACGCCGGTACATGATGCTCATCCAGATCAAAACAAACAGAAGTGGGGATTGAACCCAGGATCCTGGGTTCTGCAGTGCAAGCTTTCGCTCCACGTGTTCCGAGCTGGTGTGCGCTTAGCCCACTCAGCCACCAATCCCCCTTTTAGATTTTTAGGATACTTGGAGCCCATAAGATATCACCAAGAACACACAATCTCAGAAACGTCTTTAGTGCACCTTTAAGGCTTTTGAAACGTCTGCTGAAATACTGTATTACTCTGCGACAGTCTTTTTCTTTGCCTTTGGTGTACGCTTTGCTAGAGAAAAGGATTAGAGATTAGCCATCTATTTTCTGGGAATATGAAGTTTTGTACTATGTGTGTTACCATCTTTAGCTTTAACCTTATGTAGTAGTAATTGCTATTTTGAGAAAAGAGGAAGTAGGTATTTGTATACTCTGTCTCACCTTATTACAGACTGCTGCAAAGTTTACAAGTGGGGGTGGATAGCTTTTTGCAAGTGTTACATATATAAAGGTAAATGTGCAATACTTTTTTGAACCGTCAGTGATTCAAACGGTGAAAGATGTCCTCACACAGGGTAACTCAAACACCTCCACTTCAATGAATGCGCAGAGATCTGCTAAAGGACACTCCGGCTCACTAATAATAAAACACGAAAAACTGGCTCACCATTCAACCTTGCATCAATCACAGGTGTACTTTAGCATGCTATTGCTGTAAATTTTCAGAGAAATCACTCCCGAGCCATTCACTAATCTAGAGTAGTCAATCACTCCTTCCTCCTCCAAGCATGGTCACATTCACATCATCCCGTCTAAAACAACATAGTGAGCATGCCTTACAGCTTATCAGAAGAGGAGACTTTTACACACTGTTAATTTAAATTTGTATAGTATAAACCACTTTATGCTGGACAAGTAAACTACAGTGCTCAATAAAGTCATATAGAACATGCAAACTGAGTGCTTTCTCATGGCAGCACTATTGTGGAGGAAGCTGAACAACGGCTCCCTGACGCAGCACTTCGGGATGGTTCGTCGATTCCTACATCACGAAACTGTTGCTCGGCTGCCGCTAGGAGAGCACTCCCACAAGAAAAGACAGTTTGCGTGTTCTGTATAAGTTTGGTGAACAACGCACACCCGTAACGACTCAGCAAGCACGTTGGTTTAGAGTGTGGGAAAGCAGGACCTGTTCTGAAAGTGAGTGGGCAGGGGCTCGTCTCCCATCTTCAATGTGAGCAGGTCTGTGCTTCGGCACTTCACGGGGACATAAAGCTTCTCCAGGTTGATTTCACCGCTGCGTAGCTTTGTGTCCGCCTTTCCGGACTCTGAAGCACTGAAAAGGGCCCTTATGTCAGGTACGCACTGTCAACAACTGAAACATATGTGAGCAGAAAACACCCATTATGTACCTCCTTTTATATTTCTGGATCTTGAGCAGGTGTTCTTTCATGGCCTGAAATAGAAGAAAAATATTTCAGCACTGGCTCCTCATAATTTAGGCATCTGCAATTAAAAGGACCCTGCAAGACAACTTAGTGCCTTCTGTGGTGATACTGTTATGATGTATGCTACTCAGGGCATGCCTCTCTACTGGTCGATTCCAAACTACCGTATAATCCCGAGAGATGCCCCACCCCCAAAAGTAACCCACCCCTATTTTTTGGCTTGATTTGCTATTTTTGTGTTAAACACCGAAAGATAGCCCACCCCTTGTGATCATGGTGTTCGGATCAGTGATGACCTTGGCATACATAAATGCGTCTAGTTACTTATGGCAGAATATAAGCGAGCATTGTTGACTGGGAAGTACAGTGGTCTGTGCTTCATTGTCCCTCGTTGTGATAACTAGTTTGACAGAAACACATGATCTAAAAATAGTGTTTTTTCAAGCCCACTGCTTATTTTTACCATATCTCCTCTCGATTTTTAGGTGGGCTAACCTGGGGTATTACGGCAGCCATGTGTTTACATGTTCCATGTGTTTACGCAATATTTTCTATCATCTGAAGTTCTTTTTGTTTGTCTTGAAACGAGGAAACTTCTTCGGCCCTGTTTGCATAGTGTGCTAATAGGTTCTAATGTGTAGGCATGGGCAAATAGAGGATTTTGGGTCCGAATCGAATTCGAAGCGAATAGTGATTTTGGCAGAATAATTTCAATCGAATAGATCGAATAGTATAAGCAACAAATACCACAAGATATGTTTAAACTGTAGTTTTATATTTGCTCCTTATTTGGTATTAGAAGTACTGTAATTGTTAATTTCAAGTGTATTGAGTTAGGGAGCACGAAATGGTTAAAAGCTTGCGCCACCTGGCCGGAAATCCAAGCCAGAGTAAGTCAAACCCATTTATATCGAACTCGCAAAAACACGTCTACCAGTTCGATATAGCAGTTAATTCGATATAAAAGTTTTAAGGATTTTCACTCTCAAAAATCCACTTTCTGATGAAATATTACACAATGAAGTAGTCTTGCATCTTCTGCTGCTTTTCCTTCATTGCACCTGCGATAACGATATTTTTCTACGCTATCGACGGATTCCAAAATGCTGAGAACATCTTCGCACATTAGCGCATATTCACGCATTAGCGCTGAACAATGCCGAGAACACGGAGCACATCCGAGAGGGAGCACCTTCTCCTGTAGAGCGCCGTTTTGCTCTGCAAGTTGGCTTTCCCCTACAAGAGGTGGCTGCGTTGGGGGAAGCCAACTAGTAAAACAAACTGGCTTTCTTTTTTTCTTTTTTTTTTTTTCCGGGCGGTCGCGTAAATTGCTTGGAAGAAAAAGAATATTCTCTTTGCGGACGGAGTGGGGAGGGAGCACGGAGCACCCTCTCTACGCTCCCTCCGCAAAAAACAACCGACCGAACAAAAAAAAAAAAAGAACAGCGTGCTTTGCAAGCTGGTTTTCTCCTATGCGATCGCGCGCATTGGGGAAAAGCCAGCTTGCAGAGCAAATGGCGCTCTTGGCAGTTTGATAACATCTGTAGCGGCTGCTATTTTTGTTCGATGCAACCATTGTTTTTGCTATTTATGATCACTGTAACATTAATGTGCAGAAAAATTGTTCGATATAAGGAATAATTCGATGTAAATGGGTCCGATATAGTCGGGTTTAACTGCATTTAGAAAGGTGGAATAATTCTATATTGTTCGAATACTTCGATATTGTCGAATAATTCGATTTTGTCGAATACTTAAATTCGATTTGAAGCGAATGCCGAATAGAACAAAATTCGGTTGGCTATTCGTAATAACCGAATATTCGCCCATCCCTACTAATGTGCTAACTTATGCACAAAATGAAGACCAGACAGAAAACAATAGGAGGATTTCTTGAAGTGGAGTTAATTTCCCTTTTAGGGTCGAAGCTCCTTTGGGGCTAGCCATGTCCAACGTGCTCGTGCTCCTGCTCGTAAGCTCACGCGCTCGTGTAAAAAAAAAATGAAAAAATCAGCAGAACCCATCCTTTGGGAATGATTATCTACGTTAATGCGAATAGCATCAAACGGTGCGGAGTTATGCGCGTTTCGTCAGGTGGCCGGCACACTCTAGATACGCCAGCCCACTCTTGAGGCGATTCTAAATTTGTTGACACTTTCACAGCCCTGCGCACGATCTCCGCAGCCCAGCACGTGCGTTTGTGTCACTTAGGAAGGCGAGCAAAGCACGCGCCATACGCACAAACACTCAAAATGGTACCGACCAGACTTTCTGGCGTCTCAGCTAGTCTCAACCAACGGTATTTAAACGGTTGTTTATATCATAGCGTAGGACGCGCTTACAGCGCTGTCACAGCTAGCCGGTGCGCGCGCGTTCCATGCACGAGGCTCATTCCGCCTCGTGAGGCTGAGCACGGCCGCTACATCACCCTCTCCCGCGCTCGGGAGAGGGTGAGCTAGCGGCCGTGCTCAGCCTCACGAGAGCGGAATGAGCTCCTCGTGCATGGAACGCGCAGGCACCGGTAGCTGTGACAGCGCTGTAAAGCGCGTCCTATGGTAAAGATATAAACAACCGTTTAGAGAGTGCGTTGAATGACTGCCTTCATAGCTCTGTGGTTAGCGCGTCTGCCTGCTGATCAAAGGGTCAACGGTTCGAATCCCAGCCGGCGCCGGTCTTTTTTATTTATTTATCGACCCGCGGCGTAAGAGGTTAGATAGCCAGATAGATAGATACATAGACGAAAAGTATGTGAAGTAGCCAAAGAATGCTATTCGGATTAAAAAATTGTTTGCGCAGTTGACAGGATTTGAACCTGTGCGAGGAAGTCCCCAGTGGATTTCTAATCCATCGCCTTAACCACTCGGCCACGACTGCGGGACGAGTAGGGGCTCTGAGATGTGGTAGTAACTCGAGAGCTGGGGATGTCATGGATGAAACGCTGCATGTAGCCGCTCAACATCTATACAGGAGAGGGCGCTGCGTGCCAAATGCGTATATAATCGCGTTAAACTTTGCATGCATTGGCTGAACGTTTATAGATGAGAGGGCGCTGCGGTCAAATGCTCAAATGCGATACCGATTTATCTCGCGATAATGAACGCACTTTTTTTCCTAAAAATCGAGGCAAAGTTGGGGGTGCGTTCATTACGCTGAGGTAAAATTTTTGCTCCGTATTTACTCGCATAATGAACGGACCTTTCATCCCGCAAAATCGACGCAACTTCTTATCTCTTTGCGCGCAGCTGGAGACTCCAAAGCCAAACTGCGATGCGCAAAAAAAAAAAGCCCTCTCCATGTTTTTTTTTTTCTTGCTTCTGTTTGTTTGTTTTTTTTCCCCGCCTTTCGCAAGTTGTTTTGTTTGCCCACGCTGCCCATGCTTTCGCGACCTCGCTGCACCAGGGTAGAAAAGTGCGTTCATTTCGAGGGCTTTCGCTTCTCTTCCAAAGTGCGGAGGAGGCGAGCGGCAGGATGCCTTCATTATGTGCGCTGTGCTTGGGCGAGGGCTTCTGCTTTTCTTTCTTATCTCCTTGCGCGCGCGCGCGACCCTGGAACCAAACTGCGCCGTAGAAAAAAAGAAAAGAGCTCCTTTTATGCTTTTTTCTTTTCTCTTAATTCCGTGGATATTTTTTTTTTTTTTGGCCGCCTTTTCGCAAGCTGTTTCGCTTTGCTTAGGCGAGGGCTCCACCGCTTCTCTTTCCTATCTTCTGCGCGACGCGTGGCGACTCGCGACCAACCCGCGCTGTGCAAAAAAAAAAGAAAGAAAGAAGCTTTTCTGTTTTGTTTTTTCTTTTGGTTCCGTGGATTTTTTTTTTTTTTGCCGCCTCTCGCAGTTGTTGTTTCGCTCTTGCTTAGGGAGTAGGCTGCGCAGGCGGGCGCGTAAATCGAAAATCCAAAATCCGGCGCGAAAAAAAAAAAAAAAAAGTTTCTTATGCTTTTTTTTTTGCTTCCGCTATATTTTTATTTTTAACCCGCCATGAGTGCGCTTAGTTTGCTCACGCCTGCACATGCATTCGCGACCCCGCTGCACTCCAGTGACAGTGCAGTGCTCATTTCGCGCGCGTGAGGGAGGGGGGTCAAATATTTGGACGTCCGAGTTGGGGGTAAAGTCGATCACGCCAGGGAAAAAAAGTCGAAATTTTGGGAGCCGACTTGGGGGTGCGCTCATTAACGCGAGAAAGCTCATTACGCGCAGTAAACACGGTATAACCATCGCTCCATACCACACATTCTCTTCTGACATCGAGGAAAACGAACGAAAGGCTCCGCATGCTGCGGCTCAGCGTCTAAGCAGACAAGCACCACCAGAGCTTCGCCCCAATCAACATCATTCACCACGTGGAGATGCGGTCAATTTTTACTTTTTCTTGAACATGTCACTCAAGCAAACTATTTTTTCCCCTTAAAGCAGCTAGGCAGGTATCATGGCTTATAATCTTTCTAAGTATGGCTTCAAAAGATAATGAGGTAGCTTCATAAAATACAGCTTTACAGAAATGTACTTACAAGGATTTTATCCTCCATCGATTCTGTCATGCCATCCGACTGCAGCCTCCGATACACCTGCAGGTAGAGCGAAGGGAAAAATATATTGCTTAAAAAGATGCAAACGAGAAATCCTGTGCATCCTTGAATTGTCTTGTCAAACTCACAAAGTTCAAGACAGTCTAAACTTCTTAGTGTTTAAGAATGTTGCTATCGCTTGAAATTTTAAAGACAGCATATTGTCGGATAAAGATACATCCGACCCTGGATATAATTAAGCTGACGTGAATTGTCGGTACATAACCTTGTTTCACACATAATGTCAAACACATTCTGAAAAAAATATTATAAAGAAACAATTTATTGTACACAGAAATATACTGGGTGTTTCCACGAAACACCATCCACAGGTTTTGTATAGAACACTATGCACCGCACAGAGAAATATTAATTCTGTATCAGTCAATGCCAAGTGATCGATTTAGGTACGCGTGTTAACCATAGCATACAAGAAATTAGCTTTCAATTAGTAAAGTAAATGGGGTTTGAAGGAGACACTTGCTGGGCATCAATAAGAATCACTAAATCAGTCAATCTTAGAGACTTCACTTGAACCACGTGGAAAGTGTGGTGGTGTGTAAAGGTTACCGCTTCAGCTACAAGCACAAAGCTGGAAAAGCAAAAATGCAAAATAGAAAGAAATAGGCACATCGTCATTGGACACATTTTTGGGACCCAGAAAATGAAGCATGCACTCTCAATCTTCCTAAAATTGACTGATTTAGTAGATTTTGATGATGAACAAGTTTTTAAATGGAACTGTATAATTATTTTCACTAAGTTATCTAATTACATTTTCCCTGATTAAAGTGATCTAATTATATAAAACTAATTAAACACTTACCTACACACCATGTATCTCTGTGCAATTTTGTGTATTTCTATGCAATCTAGTTTTTACACTAAATTTCTGTTTCTCATTTCATCGAACGCCTGGTATAGTATGCAAGATGTTAAGTTTTACAGACTTTTTAATAAAGGAACTATAAGAGGTACAGAAAATCTGTTTCTGCCCCTAGATTATGCTCCCAGACAGACACTTAAGTGCAAGTTAGCGCTAATGCAGCTGTAAATTACTTTACTAACTAAATTTTATTAATGAACTTTTTAATTACTCTAATTAGGTATGTGTTCATATTGGAAACTTCAAAAAGCCATATTCTAAGACTTGCACTTAATAAAATTCTCTGTCCAGCCCGTGTTCCAAATTCACTCGATCCGGCTAATTCTGCATTCAGAACCGAAAAGATAAACCAGAAAGCCCTTCCCAGTGTGATGCAGGTCGTTACGTACAACATTCCACATGACAATGGGGCGGAGCTGATAACAGTTGTGAGTTCATGCTGTATTAAAACTCTCCAAAGATTTTGTTGACATACTCTACGAACACAGCAATAAAGCAAATAATGCCATACAGTTCAAACATCCTTCTCCCCGCCCCTTTCCAAATTTGCTGTGAATGAGGCCCCCCCCCCCCCCCCTCTCGTTGGGAAAATCCAAAGGGTTTTCCAGACAGAAAACCACTGGCATAAGCAGGGAAGGCCATCTGCTCTCCCAGGCTTACCGACTTGAGCGTGTGGTCCATCTCGGAGTAGGAGGGCGGATGCCCAGCCCTGACAATGGAGCGCAGCACCTGCCGGTCACGGAGGCTCTCCAGGAGGTTCTGGCAGGTTGGGCAGCTTGATGAGGTAGTCGAACATGATGCGGGGCAGAGGCTCATGGACAGAGCTCAGGACGACCACCTGCAACCAATGATGATAAGGCCTATGAGGATCTGTAGTGCTTTCACATTGTCACGTCTATATCAATGCTAGTTCACACATTTGCGTTTGACTGTAATGCTGGTTCACACAGTTGCATCTGACCGTAAAGGCTAGTTTACACAGTTGCGTCCTGATTGTGAAGGTTGGTTCGCCACAGTTGCGCTCTGACCGTAAAGGCTGGTCCACACAGTTAGCGCCTGACTGTGAAGGCTGGTTCACGAAGTTGCGTATTGACCAAAAAGGCTGATTCACCAAGTTGCATCTGACTGCAAAAAGCTGGTCCACACAGTTGCATTTGACTGAAGGCTGGTTCAAACAGTTGCGTCTGACCACATAAAGGCTGGTCAACACAGTTGTGTCTGACTGTGAAGGCTATTTCACAAAGTTGCATCTCACCGTAAGGGTTGATTCACACAGTTACATATGGCCGTAAAGATGGTCCACAGTTGCATCTGACTGTGAAGGCTGGTTCACACAGTTGCATCTGACAGTAAAGGCTGGTCCACATCTATGTTTGACTGTGAAGGCTGGCTCACAAAGTTGCGTCTGACCGTAAGGGCTGATTCACACAGTTGCATCTAACCTTAAAAGCTGGTTCAAACAAGTTGTATTTGACCACGATGGCTGGTTCACAATTGCATCTGACTGTAAGGGCTGGTTCACACAACTGCATTTGACTGTAAAGGCTGATTCTACAGTTGCCTCTGCCCGTAAAAGCTGGTCCCCACAGCAGCGTTTGACTGTGAAGGCTGGCTCACACAGTTGCATCTGACCATAAAGGCTGGTTTACACAGTTGCATTTGACTGTGAAGGCTGGTTCTACAAAGTTGCCTCTGACCGTAAAAGCTAATCTCAAATACTTGCATCTGACCTTAAAACTAGTCCACACAATTGCATACGACTGTGAAGGCTGGTTCACACAGCTGCATTTGATGAGACTGACTGCACTACGACTGCTTGTGACGGCTCTCACTCTGGAAATATTTATGTACATGAAAGGGCATACACTCCGGTTCCCTTGACTATAATCGCTGACAGGTTAAGAACCCAGTAGATGCTCCACCTGGAACACGAGCTTTCTGCGTTTGACAACACTTTGTTGCATGCGCTGTCAAAGCTCAACGAAAGGTAACAAGCGCACGCTGGAGGCGGAGCTTCACTGGGTTCTTTACTTGTCGCCGGCTATACATCCGACGAGATGTCACACTGGCACCATCTGTCGGGTAGCCTTAGAACATTTGCTACCCGCATGTATTTTACGGATTATTCTTTCATTACGAGCTTAAAATAGTTCTGATAATGTTGTACAACACCATATTTTCTAGACAGTGCAAAGATTTGATCTCGTAAATACTGGAAAACCTATATGTATCTTACACCATGAACCAGACAAGGTATTTGCAAGGTCAAATCTATGCACACTCTATGTAAAATGGTTTTATAAATTGTCAGATTTATTTCATGCCCACGGCAAATGAATGACGTGTAAAAGTTTGGGAAGTATACACAGATTGAAGTAATCCAGGGCTATTCGACAGATGGCACCAGTGCGTTTCTCTCGTTGCAAGAGGTGACTCAAATGCAAATGTGCGAACCAGCCTCCAAGCACTGCATGGAGGACGTTCTGCCAGCGATACCAGGCAAGCAACTATAGTACTCGCTTGGAAAAGGGTCAGCCTTTTGATTAACCGGTAAGTGAATCTCCTTGCTTGCGGAAAGTGCAAAGGCTGATCGTCGTTACTTACAAAAAGGAGTCTAGAGAATGACAAAAGATTATGCTTGGAGCCAAGAAAATGGAGTGTGCTTGGAAGCTCAGCGTGACGTTCACATGCACAGGACCTCAGTGCAGACAGCACTTTCGAGCCCCAGCTTTATCGGTGCCACATCGTCTCTTGATCTCCTAATTACCCTTCATACATATAAAACTTAGAACTTGTGAAAGCAGTCCTGCCATGTCACCGCCTTTCACCAGCTTGCATTTGGAAGTTGTCTACGACATCCTAAATTATAATGTTTTATCTCTGACATGAACTGTCCTTGCTCATGGTGTAATTAAAATTACACCATCTTCCCGAGGGGAACCATGGAGTGATGCGGAGCATCGCGGATCGTTATTAATGGTGTTATTAACGGTGTTAGTAACGTTGTTAGTAACGTTGTTAACTTGCGTGTTACTACGTTGTTAACTTGCGAATGGACGCCGCTTCTCGTTGCCGTAGTTCAGGGTCTGCCGCTCGCTTCAAGCGTTTGCGCTCAACGTCGCGTGCCCTTCGCTGCGCAGCTTTGTCTTCAGTGGACGTAGCGTTGCTGTTAGTTTGTGGGGTGGTGCTGGTGCTTGCTTGCGCCAACCGACTAACTGACGGGACTGTTGCTTCCATCACACTTCATCGGAAGAACGGAGTGAAGTGGAGTCAACAGCGCTGAACTTGTGGTACAGCTTCTCGCTTGCCTTTATTTTTAATTGCTAATCTTTTCCTTCCTTTTGCATTTCATTTTTCTTTTCTCCTTCTTCCGTCGCGTCGGTTCTCCCCGCACCAGCCCCCGATAGCTCTCTTCTTTTAGATTTAGCATAACTTTTCTTCTGCTTATATTTACATCATTTCCAAATTATCCTCCTTAGAATTGGCAAGCATAGCTTCTCTTTGCTTAATTAATTTATTCCCTTCTTGACTGATTTCTTTCGGCCGGCCGGATTTGGGCTGCGGCGGACGCGAGCGGCCAAGAAACGCTAGCAGACGACAGCCGCAGAGTTGCGGGAAGCCCACCCACTGGAAAGCCCTGGCGTGGCGCTGCGACCCGCGCGCCCAAAACTATCCTCCTTTCACTCCTCCGGGGGAACACGCGCTACCGCTGCTTATATTCACACTTGAAGGAGAGGAGACTAGAGGAGGAGAGTTTGGCATGCGCGCGCAGTGTGAGTCGAAGCGAACCACGCGAAGTGCACGCAGCTGGTAGAGAGAGCGAGCGGAGAGAGTAACGCGCAGCTGTTGGAGAGAAGGAAGGAGGAGAGTTGCGCGTGCGTAGTGCGGGTGCGGACTACGACGCCGCGGGACATAGACCCGAGCAAGAAATGCTCCGCATCTAAAAACAAATTATGATGTACGGCATATTCGGCTTGCTAGGGTTCCTTTGTCTGCAGGCATACAACAAAGTAGTATTTACGCGATTCTAAGCACTCCCCCCTCAATTATCCAGTCAGAATGGTGAAAAAAAGTTTGCACGCAAATGTAAGCATTTTCTGAGCGCAATTCACAATCTGAGCGCGGCGCGCCGCTGTTCCTCAGTGGAAGGAGACACCGCGATCGCCGAGCTGTTGGCTACATTGATTGCTGGAAACAAGTTTCAACGTCACTGAATAGATGGCGACACATGAATCGCACGCTCGCAGCGCGGATGCGAGCCACACGAGCAGGCGAGTTTGCTTGTTCTTTCTCCTTTTCTTCCCAGGGAGCGTCGGCGTCAAGGAGCCATCTTTGTTTGGTTTTGGCAGCTTTTAGTCAGTCTTGATCAGTCTCGCATCAGCATGAGTGCGAAAAGAGCTTCCTATACGTTCAAGTTCAAGAGAACAGTGATCTCGTCTGTGGAGGAGAATGGAAATCACAGCGCTGCTGAGAATTTAAGCTTGGACAGGTCCTGCGTGATTCGATGAAGAAAGCAGCAAGAGCTGATTTTCAAGAGTGCGTCGTGGTCAAAGTCCTTCAAAAAGTGTTGTATAACGAACAGTCTTGACGGATCTGAGGTTGACCTCTTGTGGGACACGGAGAGCAACCGAAGCAGCAGCAGCTCGGACGGATGCACGAAGGACTCGTCTTCGAGTGAAAGTGATGGAGTGAAGTATTTTGCATGGTGTGCTGTGAGCTGTGCCGGCAAGTAGAGTGACAATCTCCCATACTTGTATCCTCTGTGTTCTATTTTACCTTTTATTTTACTTAAAATTAAGTAATATTTCTTTGCTGAAATTTTTTAACATTTAGTGTCCTTCGAATCTAAGCACCCCCCCTCGTGAAGCATCGCAAATTTGAAAAAAAAAAAGGGGTGCTTAGAATCGAGTAACTACGGTACTCATGCCCCAATATTCACAAAAGATGCCACACAAACAAAGGACAGTAAGTGACCCCAGAGCATCCATAGTCCCTGACAGAATGAGAATGGCAGGGTTAATCTTTCGAACGTCAGGCCTGCAGCACGCGTCCCGTTCCTTCCGCTGCGCTTTGGCGGCGCAAGTGCACTCCAGGTGCACAAGACTCCGAAGCATTGATGAAGGTGGGAAGCTCACAATGGAGACGTGACAACTGGAGCTCCATACTGCCATTCTCACCTTGCCACTGACAATGACACACACTCGTTTACAAGGAAAAAAAAAAAGGTTAGAAATGCTAAAAAGAATAGACAGGTTTCCTCGAAGCGACATGTTCATGCTGTACCTCCTTGTCGACCTCGATGACGGGGTGCTTAAGGTAAGGCTGCAGCATGGGCTTGAGCTTGCACTGAATGTCTGCCAGGGACAGGGAGGCCGTGACGGCACACACAAAGCCCACCGTGTACTGCCGGATCCACTTGTTCTGCAGGCAGATGAATGGTCGTTGCAAAAGCCTGCTAAGAATGCACCCGGCAGTCTAGCCTGACCTATACAAAATCTCACCAAATCATACCTAGAGTAGCCTATGCACTACTAGGGCCGGTTCACACACACATCACAGCACTAAATCACAGCTAGGAACAGTGCTGACTTCAGCGTAACTTAGCACTGATGCGGCACTGTATCAGTGCTCTATCACTAGTATAGAGGGAAGTCAGCGCTGCAGCATCAAGGTTAGCGCTATTTCCAGCGCTGACTAATAGCATTGAGGTAGCACTGCGATATACCGTATATATGCGAATAATGGCCACACTCGTGTAATAGCCGGACCCCTAACTTTAAACAAAAAAGCAGAAAAAATATATTTAAAAATTACCCGTGTATACATCTTTCCAAGAAACACTCGACCCCAGGGGCAGCAAACCGCTTTCGAAGCCCAGTCACTGGGTTTGAGGCTAGACTCTCACCGGCGTCTCTGTTAACCCTAACCGAGTGGACTGTGATTTCGATAGGTGCAGCCTGCGAAGGCGCAGTTTCAAACGCTGCTGGCGGCTAAATTCTCGTCTTTTCCCACTGTATTTTGTGTTTCATGGTGCATGTATTTTCCCGAGGTTATCGAGAAAGCATTGTACCACATTTGAAAAAAAAAATCAATAAAAAACCTATAAATTATTTTTCTTGGGTACGCGCGCGACAGAACGAATGCGACTGGAATGTATAGTTCTAGTTTTCTTTTTTTTACGATAAGTCTTAACGGCGCCGCGCGATTAGCCGCATGTCAAACGACAAAGCGCTTAGCTGTCGAAAATAATTTACAACAGAAGATAGCCGAAAGGCATGCATTTTTCGCGCTCACAAATAACGTGTTTTCCGATGGACAGGACACGGACATACAATTTAACAAGTGTTAACATTCGAACAATATATTGTACGCACCACACGATGCAGCGTTATCCGAAAAGAATTTATTTGAGAAAGATCTCAAATAACACAGTCACAGTCGACGACAATCACATCTTGACGATCGGACGGAATCCAAGTTGACTTCGTTTTGGGGAGAGCTTCCTTTTTCACAACAGCACCAATGCAAAGGAACGAACGCGACTGACCCGTTTCCCACCCCAACCCGGACAACTATTTTTGGAGGTGACTGAGGATTCTACGCGGATTATCTCTGGGAGGGGGAGAACAATGTTCGCAAAATCGCGTCGAGGGTCGTTCGACGTCCTTCACCTCCTTCGTTTCCCGTGAATGTCGAGCAGAAAAGCTTGAATGGCAGGCACTTACCAGCCTTATTTCTCACAATGGAAGATAACACAGAAAGGGTGCGCAGTACGCATAAAAAAAATTAAGTGGAAACTTTCAAGAGGCGCCAGAAAACGTTGAATGCAATATCGCAAAACGCAGGCAGAGCACCGCGCTGAGCGGGTCTTCACAGTCCAAGAGGGTGGCAGAAAATTTCTAGCTGATAGAGGGCGTGAGAGTCGCTTCAGCCGAGCAACATGGCGACGGCCTAGGAGCGTTTTTTGGAAAGGTGTATAGGCCGCACCTA
The DNA here is from genome assembly GCA_037355805.1 of Ixodes ricinus. NCBI lineage: Eukaryota > Metazoa > Arthropoda > Arachnida > Ixodida > Ixodidae > Ixodes > Ixodes ricinus. Next base: position 41,515 of record JAZHYW010039820.1, read on the forward strand.
CAATTTTAGAATGGCTGGAAGCACCATCTGATTCGTAACGCAAAAACTCAAAACAATTTTTTTTTTTTTTAAGCACTGTTGGCAGATGGCGCTTACCCAGCTGCGGCAGCCAACAACTGTGAGGCACTCTATCCTGTCTGTTTGCGCCTCTCGCTTTATCTCGAACAATCTCGAACCAGACGCAGTGCGTCTCTTTGCGTTTGCGAGTACCCCCAATTTCTTGCTGTCATCCACTTCACGCTTCTGGATGGGCAAGTAAGAGAGTTACACGGCCGGCTTTAAACTCAAAGTTGTTGTTTTTGCTCAAGATAACAGCAAAAGAGCAGCCGAGCAAAAGTTTGGTGTCGACGACAAATGTGTACGCAGGTGGTGCTCTCAAGAAGATGAACTAAGGAAGACCAAGAAAAATTGCGGTGGCTTAGCTCGGCTATGCCAGGATATACGTAGCGCGAGCTTATGCGCACAAAATGAGAGGCGCTATCAAGCGGCTCCGGTGCAGCGTCCAGACTTGGCTACTGCACAACGGAGGCGCACAGCTGGGCACACGGCTGCGCCAGTGCGTCTGCCGCGGCTATGACGTCACTCCTCTGGAATGCGCAAACCGGCGAGGCACGGCGGCAGCGAAGCGGCGGCGGCGGAGCGCGCGGCGGCGGGACGGCGTGCGCGGAGCGCGCGCGCGCGGAGCGCGGCGGCGGCGGCTTAGCACGCCAGCTGTGCGCCGTGTGACGTCACTGCTACTCGCGCATGCGCAGCACGGAGCACGGCTCATTATGCGAGCCCCGCGGAACTGCTCAACCTCGGCCAGTGTAGCTCACGCTACAAAACAAAACGCGCTTCCGAGGCAAGCAGAGCCTGTTTCCCGAAGTTGAAGATTTGCTCCTTCAATTCATAACGAGCACCCGGAGCAATGGCCATGCGATTTCGACGCACTCTGCGCATGAAAACGCTCGACATTGCACGAAGCAAGGAGATACCGGCGACTTTGTTCAAAGCCAGCAATGGGTGGATTCGGCGTTTTATGAAAAGAAAGAACCTGTCTATCCGCCATCGGACAACTATGTGCCAACGTCTACAAGAAGAGAATGAAGAAAAGCTGCTTTCACATTCCAGAGCTTTGTTATCAAGATACGGAAAGACCATGGCCACATACCGTCGCAGATAGGCAACGCGGACCAAACGCCAGATTGGTTTGACGCACCAGAAAACGCGACAGTAAAGGCGAAAGGTACCAAAAGTATCCATGTCCTCACAACAGTTGATGAGAAACAGCAATGTACGGTCATGCTTTGTATCACAGCAGACGGGCGAAAACTTCCACCTTACGTCGTTTTTAAAAGAAAACGTTCACCCGCGGAGCCGTTTCTTAACGGCATATTTGTTTGTGTACAAGGGAAAGGATGGATGACAGATGAACTGGTGAAAGACTAGTTGACCTACGTTTGGGAAAATCGACCAAGTGCGAACCTTGACACGCGATTGCTCCTCTTCTTGGATAGATTTCGGGGACACCTGACCGAGGGTGTGCGAGAATGCCTTTGTGTGTCTTAAACAGATTTGGCTATCATACCTGGAGGTATGACTGGCATGCTTCAGCCACTGGACGTTTCAGTAGCAGGCCCTTCAGATGCAGATTTCGCCTTACGTACACCGTGTGGATGGCAACGACCGTTCACCAGAGAACACCAACTGGTCGGCTGAAGAGGGCGTCCCTTGTAGAGGTGTGTGACTGGATTCTCGAATCCAGTTTTCTTGTTCTAACAAGATGTGTGAGTACTTCCATTTAATGAAGGCAAGTACCGTAGAATATCGCGCATCCACCCATTCCACATTAAGCGCCCATTCCCAAATTCGTAAGATCTGAGAAAATATGCACAGTACATTTACATGTATAATTGATGACTGGACAAGCGCCCATCCCCCATTTTTTCATGATTATCTCAAAATTTTGAGTGGGCGCTTGCCCAGTATTTTACGGTAGTGAAATTTTTAACAAAAAAAAAGGATTTCTAAAAACATTCTGTTTTTCTCCGTGTAATGGCTGCACCCCTAGTTCTCGCCCGAAATTATGAAAGAATACCTGCGGCCATTACATGCGTATACAGTCGAACCTCGTTATAACGAACTAGCATCAGGAGCAGAAATTTGTTTGCTTTATTCGTTATAAAAGTACACACAAAAAACGATGCGAATGTTCCCGCAATCCATCCCGTGGAAAAACGTGCACAGCATTAAGATATAAAAACGCGCTATCGTGGACCACGGGATCCTTACCTGTCACTAAGCAGCATTAGAAAAAACAGATCGGAGCATGAGGATATCAATTTGCAACATGAGAAACGACGTTAGCTAGATCTATTGTTCCATTTATTTGAAGACGTGATTTTGGGCTAGTGCCTCTTCACCTGAAGCCACCGCGCTGAAGTCAACCGCTGCTCGCGCTGAAATCATCATGCCCTGACAGACACGCCAGACTGATTGCTTTCATTTGATGAAGCTGAGCAGACACCAGTAAATTCTCGCGTCGTTACGTCCTTAACCCTTGAGAACAGAGCCTCTTCCCCGTCCGGGTCTGGATTTGGATTGGGTTTTTATGGCGCAAGAGCTGCTGAGGCCAAAGAGCGCCAAAGAAGGAACCTATTACTTTGAGGGCAAGCAAGAAGAAACGACTCTAGTGGTCAGGGTTAAAAATCAGCAGAACCCATCCTTTGGGAATGATTATCTACGTTAATGCGAATAGCATCAAACGGTGCGGAGTTATGCGCGCTCGTCAGGTGGCCGGCACACTCTAGATACGCCAGCCCACTCTTGAGGCGATTCTAAATTTGTTGACACTTTCACAGCCCTGCGCACGATCTCCGCAGCCCAGCACGTGCATTTGTGTCACTTAGGAAGGCGAGCAAAGCACGCGCCATACGCACAAACACTCAAAATGGTACCGACCAGACTTTCTGGCGTCTCAGCTAGTCTCAACCAACGGTACTCTAAACGGTTGTTTATATCTTTACCATAGGACGCGCTTGACAGCGCTGTCACAGCTACCGGTGCGCGCGTTCCATGCACGAGGGCTCATTCCGCTCTCTTGCTAAGCCTCACGAGAGCGGAATGAGCCCTCGTGCATGGAACGCGCGCGATGGTAAAGATATAAACAAGTTTTTAGAGTGCTTTGAATGACTGCCTTCATAGCTCTGTGGTTAGCGCGTCTGCCTGCTGATCAAAGGGTCAACGGTTCGAATCCCAGCCGGCGCCGGTCTTTTTTATTTATTTATCGACCCGCGGCGTAAGAGGTTAGATAGCCAGATAGATAGATAGATAGATAGATAGATAGATAGACAGATAGATAGATAGATACATAGACGAAAAGTGCGTGAAGTATCCAAAGAATGCTATTCGCATTAAAATAAAGGAATTAGACATGAAACAGGATTATGTCACAAACAATACTGGGCATGAGTGAGAAGCTTTGAAGTTCACAATTGATGTAGAAGACCAATAGCATCAAAAAACTTAAATCCTGCTTGTAAGTCACGAATGGTTCACCACCCAATAACAACATTGGGAGTAAGGGAATGTGCTTTCTGTACAACTGTGCGAAGTGAGATTGGCGTTCACGTTTAGAGGTTCATCACATTGTTCACACAAAGGGGCATCCTCCCCATTGAGGAGGTAACCATGAGTCAGATGTGTGTGACCAATGTGCAAACGACACAGTATTACTTCATAAAACCGTCCTTGAACTTTCAATTAAACTATTTCCTTGGGTCCCTTGAAGTTCGCTCAAGTGAGAGATTACTGTATTGTGGTCTTCCAGTCCTTGTCTGCCGTTAGACATAAGGAGAAACCAAGTACTGTGCAACCCACCCTATTGCATCCTATCTGCTGCCAAGCTACACATTTACACATAGTGTTCATAGGCTAGCAAGGTTGAGCAACATAAACTATAAAGAGGTGTCCTTACAAACTGGATTATTGGCTTCATTAGAAAATGAAGTCTTGGAGCTTGAACTTCCATACTGCCATAAAGTGATCAGATAATGACCAAACTAAGACTAAACAAACAAGCAAGCTCCTGATCTTTCATCAGGATGAAATCCAAGATTAGCAAAAAATGAAAGAAGGAAGAGCATAGCTTCAAGGCAAACTCACAGGATGGTAGAGCAGAGAGATGGTTTCTGCCGTGAGCTCGTACAGCATCTGCTTGCGGAACAAGCCCATCTGGGCTAGCTCGGTCATGGCCCTCAGCGTCTTGCTGATCACAAATTCTTCTGGTATCCGCGAGACCCTGCAGAGAACCGGCACCCAACTTTCAGAGAGCAGCATTCCTACAGCATGGGGGCGCAAAGGATTGATGTGGGCTTTCAGCCGCCACCTGCGAACAAGCGCGAGCCGTCATCACCTGCTGAAGAAGGGGCTTCAGGATGGGAGAGCACTGCCAGCCGACGTAAGCAGAGACTCCAACAATGCTGTCGAAAAAGGAGCCCTCAAATGACGGTCCTCCTGCGAAAGAAACGCAAACGGTCGGCCGCGCCTTTTTGCCCCTCGCGTCGGCCGGCAATGACGACAAACCTTGTCGTTGAGAAACGTGATCATGTGGGACAGGAGAATGTCGTTGGCTGGGGAGAGAAAAAAAAGAAAAAAGAGTAAAAACTGTTTGTCAATCCCAACCTTCAGGACACGAGTATGGTGCCTGAAGCGCATCTTCGACTGGTTTGTTTACCATCCCATGCTGCGCATGCATTGAAAGTAGTCCCGAAGTGGCAACAAATCGTTCACGGAAGATAGCGTGCCATGCTGTCGAATGTAGTAATCCTGGCAGTTGGTCATAGAAATGCTGCTGAAAAAGGCGAGCAGACGCGAGGGTCGCTGCAGTCATGGCATCCCAACTCCTGGCTGCTCTGGTTTTTGTCGACTGTCTAGCTGCAGAGCGACCAGGGTGACCACCTTCCTGCTAGCGAAATGTGGGACACGCGGGGCAGGGGGCGGCGGGGTTTAGAGGGCATTTATTAACACGCAAACAATAAACCGAGGCTCTGTTCACGCATTTATTATCCCATACATTTTATACACCTGCTACTTGTATTGCAGCAATTAAGCTCGAATAATTTTCACTCCCAGTGATATATTTTTTATGCCAAATATTATTCAATCCGTCGAAGTTTAAAACATAAAAATTGACTGTATCAGAACTCAATGCATCACTTATAAATGAGAAACAGTAAATCTTTTTCGGCTTATCGTTTCCTATCAACGCTTACTTTTATCAACATGGTCCTACACAAATTTTCACCATTATGTGCTTTTTCGACTCGTTGCTAAAGTGTAACTGTCTTCACAAATAAAAGAAGAAGAAAAATCCACACACAGCGATTTGATTATAATTACAATATTTTATATTGGAATTTTTAGCGAGCAATTCTTCTTACTATATTTTGCCACCAAGGGGAGAGTAGTCGCTACCCGCAATGCTCAGAAAGAAAATGGTGTACCCTTTCGATTCACACGATTTCCAGCGACCCCCGTGCTTCCCCGTGCCCCGTTGTTCAGCAGTACCACGAGTTCAGAGTGAATTTTACAACAGTGTGAAATGCGGGACATCTTGAAGATTTGGGAATTTCTCGCAGGACGCAGGACAGGAGCCCTCAACGCGGGACAGTCCCGCGAGTCGCGGGAACAGGTGGTCACCCTAAGAGCGACCCACGGCAGAACGGGAATCTGTCACACCCACCTGCTCTGCTGTGCCATTACCAAGATAGCAGCAGGCAACGGCATGGTACTCTCATGACGTCGTCAGACAGAAATAGGGGGAACGCTTTGGAGGGCACAGTAAGCACACCAGTTTGAGATGCGCTCCAGGCACCATAGTGTGAGAAACAGCCTTTGAAGCAATAAAAATCAGCAGAACCCATCCTTTGGGAATGATTATCTACGTTAATGCGAATAGCATCAAACGGTGCGGAGTTATGCGCGTTCGTCAGGTGGCCGGCACACTCTAGATACGCCAGCCCACTCTTGAGGCGATTCTAAATTTGTTGACACTTTCACAGCCCTGCGCACGATCTCCGCAGCCCAGCACGTGCGTTTGTGTCACTTAGGAAGGCGAGCAAAGCACGCGCCATACGCACAAACACTCAAAATGGTACCGACCAGACTTTCTGGCGTCTCAGCTAGTCTCAACCAACGGTACTCTAAACGGTTGTTTATATCTTTACCATAGGACGCGCTTTACAGCGCTGTCACAGCTACCGGTGCGCGCGCGTTCCATGCACGAGGGCTCATTCCGCTCTCGTGAGGCTGAGCACGGCTGCTACATCACCCTCTCCCCGAGCGCGGGAGAGGGTGAGCGCGGGAGAGGGTGAGGGAGATGGAACGCGCGCGCACCGGTAGCTGTGACAGCGCTGTAAAGCGCGTCCTATGGTAAAGATATAAACAACCCTTTAGAGTGCGTTGAATGACTGCCTTCATAGCTCTGTGGTTAGCGCGTCTGCCTGCTGATCAAAGGGTCAACGGTTCGAATCCCAGCCGGCGCCGGTATTTTTTATTTATTTATCGACCCGCGGCGTAAGAGGTTAGATAGCCAGATAGATACATAGATAGACGAAAAGTGCGTGAAGTATCCAAAGAATGCTATTCGCATTAAAAGAAAGCAATGCTTCACCTTTCTGTTTGCCAAAGAATACGCAGAGCTGGGTGATACCCTTCTCCAGCAGCATCTGCTTCACTATGTTGTTGGAGTCGCTGAGCAGCGTAGACACTGCCTGCTGGATCATCTCGTGAAGCGCTTGCAGCTCGGATTCAAACGAGCCCTGCCGTGGATGGGGCATCATTGTCATGTTTCCGTAAACAGAATGCATGCTTATACAAAAATTGTAGGCTGGGGCATTTACTATATTTTAGGCATGTGCGAATATAGTGGATTTTGAGTTCGAAGCGTATTTAAAGGGAATAGTGGTTTTGGCCGAATATTTTTGAATCGAATATCAAATAGTTTCTCTAACCTCTTTCACCACTGCACCATGCTTAAACGAAAACTTAGCTGAACTTGTGAAAGTTGTTCCCAAGCTTCCACTTGTTAATTTCTAAGGTAATTCTAATCTGTGTTTATCAACTGTGGCCTCAAAACTCTGATGCCCATATTGGGATGGCAAGTAAACGATGCATGTGACATAAAACAAAACTTTTACACATTCCCAGCCCTACCTAATCGAGGGGTATATAAATATCCTCGCTATATGCAGATATATTTTCTTCAGTCACGAATGGTTCATGCAGGTTGTCAGCGCATCTTTGCCTAACACATGCTCATGCATAATAGCCAGTTTAATTTTGAAAATATTACTGCAATGTAGGTAGATTTCAACATTCAAAAAGCTTCAGTGTCTTTTTAGGTCCACCAGGCATGCACATGCACCATTCTCCTTTGAAAGTGTGCTTTTGCTCGCACGCAGCTGCGATAGTATTTGTGCTTTGCGAAGTGCTGATCGCGGTGTTTCGGCCTAGTTGAGTGCGCTTTATTGGGCACTGGTGCACAGCAGAGAAGCAACACCTGCGGAAACGAGCTTCACCTGTGTTGCTTCTCAGGTCCTCGGTAAGAAGCACAGTCAACTGGGCTAACCTGCCATGGTCAACACTTTGAAAATATGAATATCTCTCAGTTCACCTCGACGTGAATATCAAATAGCGTATTATTCGAAAATTCAAATATTTGTACACTACAATTTTTTTATAGCTGTAATTAGACTTCAAAAGTCTTTTCCACAAACATTTTTATAAGACTTGCCTATCACATTTAAGATTTTCAAAAAATATTGCACAGAGATGGCCTGTCTTCTAGTGTGCAAATTCGATGTGTAGGTGCCCCTGCAAACTCATGTTTGCAGGGACACCTACACATTTATACTTTATTCTAGTTTCCGGAAAGAACTACCGCCATTGGCCTGCATGCAAATTCCTTTAGGCGACTAAATTTCTGCTGCCTTTATTGAAAACTGATTGTTTCCTCTAGAAACTGACCTGAACTGCTGCCCTGAGACTGTTGAATGGACACAGTAATAATGAAGTACAGTAATCCCTCATCATAACGAAGTCAACGGGACAGAAAAAAATTTGATATAAACTGGTAATTTGATAAAAGCAAGAGTGCCACAAAAACTAGCGACAGCAGCCTTGAAGGTGGACAGGAACAGTGCGGAACACTCTGACAATATATTTAATCAAACAAACCTCGCTTATGAACTACTCACGGCAGCTTTACTGAGTAAAATAATAATTGAGTAGACTTCTCCGGTAACTTTATCCGGTCATCAACTCTCGGACTGCTTCAGGCATCGCAAGAACACTGCAACCGTCGCTGCTTTGTTTCTAAGCAGCCGTAGGATGTTTCGCATCTTCGCAGACATTGGTGTTTCCCGGGACCACGTTGAACCTTGATAAAAGCGATAATTAGAAAAAAGCGATTTCATTCTAACAAGGGGTTACTGTAGCAATGTGCATCACTGCTGCTTGCAACCTTGTTGGCACATACTACCAGTTCCTGCCTGTTCTTCAACACTGGCGTATTTAACTAATACTCTTTTCATTGCTATCAGTTAGAATCGCCGAGAATTGCCAGAGCCCCAAAGTTCCCAAGCTTCATTCCAGAATCACTTTAAGCACTGACTGCAACTGAAGGCTTCCAAAAAAGAATCGCTGTGGAATCAAATCTAACTGGGATAGGCAGGGCTGGCAGAGCCTGCTTGCCACCCATTATATAGGCTACTTGCAACCAGCCATAAGTCAGCTGTTCAGAGCGCTCATGCAGAGATTTTACGTGCATGCTGTTTACCTGATGGTGATGATGCTGAGCCTGGGCATTGACCTCCGAGTTGGCGCCATCGGGAGAGCCAACTTATGTTGCGTGGTCATCTCGAGAAACCTGCAGGTGGTAGCC
>JAZHYW010039823.1:0-16043 GCA_037355805.1 Ixodes ricinus
TCCATTGCTGAAGCACATTTTTCGTATCAAAAAAGGCAAGCGTTCATGCACGGCATGGTTCACATCCACCGCGTACCGGCGCACTAAAACCTGCTCATTAAGAATAAAGTATGTACACCAGCGCATGGCGACATCGAGAGAGAGCCCGACTCCTGGAAATAACCGCCGTGAGCGTCTGGTAAGTAAGCGTACGAGTTGGGAGCGCTTAAGGAGAAGAGCACGCCATGCCTTGCTACGCACTCCTGAAGCATCGATGCGAGACGCCGCAGATACCGTGGGCGTCCCGCTATGGCCGCGTCACTAAGTGCTCAGTCCCTCGCGGCACCGCGTGCCGCACTAGCGTCCCAGCCACTGGAGTCTCCAGCCCGCGACCGCGCCGACCGTGTAGGCTTCGCCGCTTCAAGCGCCTCGGACTTCAGCCGCCACTGCAAACCGACTGCGTAGGGCCTCAGCTCAACCTGCTTCATGCGGCGGCCGCCATGTTTTGCCTTTGCCAAGCAGCTGCAGTGACGCCATGTCACGTACCGACATTTCGTTAAAACCAATAAAACAACCGGTTTGTACCTAACTGGAAGCGGGGATGCATGTCACGTGACATGTTGCAAAGCAATGAACAACGTTATTAGATTACCTCAGTTGTGGAACTGCCGCGGGAGGGGGTACCCCCCTCACTCACCTCAATCCGCCTGGAGTCGTTCGAAGCGCCATCTAGCGTCTCCGTGTCAAAACACTTGTATTCTGTAATAAAGCTTTTCAGAGAGAGAGCGCTGAATCTGTCCAGCTACCTGCTGTAAAGTTGAGAGTTGAAAGAGTTGTATGCGTCAGTTTTTGTCCCATTTTCGTGCTCATTCTTTCCGGTTGTTTAAGTATATTTACCAACACGCTCGTTTTTAATGTTAATGGGAAAAGTCACACCATCATCATCGTCGTCATGCTCTTGGAGATTCTACAATTAAGAGAGGGAGCAACTCAAACCATAAGGAAGCGTTTGCAATTTAATGACGGACACCCCAGGCGCAAATTGATTGCTCATGCATATGCGTCAGTTAGCGTACTGTAAGAATGAAAGCGGGCGGTGAGGCTAAGCAAAGTCTGGCGATGCTCGCAAAAGATCGACGCACGCGTGGCAAAAGCGGCCCATAAACCACGTGATCCCGATCGAGCAGTTAAACACTGAAATCTAGGCACACTGCTGCTTTCAAGCAGCCGGGCGCGAAAATAGCAGACGATTGCGCGGTTCTTTCAACGCGCCGATTTGCTTCGTGCAAACTTGAGCTAGGCTGAGATTACACAAGTACATTATAAACCACGGACATGCCCACTTGCTGTGCACCTGGATGCACGAGTGGGTACGACTCTCGGCGCAGGGCAGGAAGACATTTCTTTCAACCACCGCAAGATCCTGAACTCTCCAAGGCCTGGGAAGAGGCGATACCTCGAGCAGAGTTCCATTTGACTGCCACCAGCAGGGTATGCGACCTTCACTTCAAAAGCAGCGACATAATTAAGAATTATGAACACAAAGTTGAAGGACAAACAGTGCTCATCCCCAGGGGCAGCTGGCTCCTAAAAAAGATGCGGTGCCGAGTGTGTTTTCGTCGCCGCCGCTGTCGCTACAGTTTAAGCCAGCGACTAAGAAAAAAGGAGAAAAGTGTTCACAACACCAAATGAACAGGCTTGCACCTCCTATGGTGACGAAGAACTCCAACCTTCTGAACCTGCGAAGAATTCAACATTCACCGACGTCTTGGCCCAAGTCAGAGGGCAATCCTATTTTGAGGATTGGTCGGTGAACACGTCGCTAGACGAGCATATTGTGTTCTACAAACTGTCAGCAAATGACAGCATAATTACTGTCGAAAAGGCAGTCTCCCTGAAGCAAGACCTGACAGTCACTGTCAGTTCTGAGGGGAAAGCTAGTTCCAAGTAGTTCTTATCAAGAGGAAGGAACCAGTGACCAGTGTCCCCTACTTGTGCTAGAGACCGTCACGAAAGTCAAGTCCTTTCTAGCTTACCTTGACACACTGAAGTTGTGTGAAGGCTGCAGCACCTCAAGCTGCCCCAACATCATGACGTCTACAGTGGCTGTAAAAGAAGGCGAAGCGTGGCACAAAACAAACTGTGCAGTCCTGTCCCAATCAAGCTGCTGCCTGGAGTGCGTCAAGCTAAAAAAACAATTTGGGAGGCAAGAGAAGGCGGTCGATTCCAGACTACCTAAGACTCAGAGGCCATCACGCCAGGCAAGAAAACAACTGAGGAAGAAGATAATCAAAACCACTGCAATCCGAGAGAAACTGCAAAGAGAAATTCGGACTCTAAAACGTCACCTCTCATCTGTCACAACAGAAAAGATTGATGCTGCCATCGAATGCCTGCCAACTACACAGCGGTTGGCCTTTCGAAGTGCCTTGACTGCCATGAAAGCCAAGTCATCACGAGGAAGAAGGTACAACACAGAGTGGCTGATGACCTGCCTGTTGCTTCGGATATCAAGCCCCAAGGCATACCGCCTCATGACACAAATGAACCTCCTCCCACTGCCGTCAACATCAAGACTACAACAAATAATCAAAGGAGCTCCATGCGAATTTGGCTTTAACAAAATTGCTCTAACAAGCATTGGCGCACAATTTGCTGAAAAAGAAGGCCACCTGTGCTACGGCACCTTAATTCTAGATGAGATGAAAGTCCGCAAGGCAGTTTCGTTTAACACAAGGACATACAAGCTTGATGGGTTCATCGATTATGGAGATGAAATGTATCAAGAGGACACTGCTGCTGACCACGCACTTGTCTTAATGTTTGTACCCCTCTTCCATGCTTGGGTCCAGCCAATAGCAAGTTTTGCTACACGAAATGCTGCACCAGGTGACGTTCTTGCAAGACTTGTCCTGGAAGCTATCTTGGAGCTGAAGAAGCAAAATGCACTTGTTGTGGCTATAATCAGTGACGGCGCAAGCACCAACAAGGCAATGTGGTCGAAATTTGGTGTCTCAGGGAAAATGGAGTCTCCACGGCACAAAGTTGAGCATCCGTGCGAGCCTGGCCTCCATCTGTACTTCATGTGCGACACGCCTCACCTGATCAAATGCATCAGAAATCACCTCTTACGCCACCAGTATGGCATGGTAAGAGTAGTAGAAGAATTGTGCCTATTTTAGCCCTTGCTGTTGCCAACCTATTTTCAAGCATGTGTTATATTTTATTCAAATTTCGCACCCACAGATGGGTGAACACAAGGTTGACTTCAACCACTACAGGCTCCTCTTCGAGGCCGACAGCAGTGAGCAGCTGCGAGCAGCCCACAAGCTCACCAAGGAGCATGTGGCGCCCGACAACTTACGGAAGATGAATGTCAGACTCGCAGTTCAGGTGGGAATTTTTAGAGACCAATCGTGGTAAATTACAGTATTGCATCAAAACTGATTTTTCAGATTTCTTTGAGGTGGGTTAGATTCATTTGACCCTCGTTGTCTATCAATAAATTTTAGAGTTGGGAGCAGGAAAAAAGATGACACAAAATAAATGTATTGTGCAGACAAGCTAATGATGCATACTTACAAAAAAAAAAACAGACACAGGACGGACAAAAAAAGGGAACAGGACTATGTCTCAACAGACAACATTGTTGCCCTGCTCCTTTTTCTGTGTCCAGAGTTTGAGATTCTTTTAGTAACTACACAATATACACTTTTAGTTTCTACACGCCCACTTGGGGTGGAAATATTCGTGTTATGTGATAAGCCTTCACTTTACCTATACATTTCCCATGGTATAGACCTTTTCCGTGTACTCTCGTCCCCAGCCACCTATTAGGCATATCCGGTATGGGCGACGAAAAATTATTAAACGTTTCAACCTGTAAAAAGTAAAAAAATGGAGGGAGGCAAAATGAGAATGTGTGACGGTTATGCTTTTATCCTAAATGCCTTCCATTGGCGTGGCGACGGCAAAGCAATGTTTTCGCCCATACTGGAAGTGACGACAACTCAAGATGGCGGCGCCCTTGCGGAAAAGGTCTATACAAGTCGCAATATGTAGGTATACAAACAATAAAAAATTTCAGCATATCCTTTATATTCAAAGTCCTATAATGCTTAAAGGGCAGCATTCAAGGTGCAATCATTTAAAATTATTTAGAAGACATAAAACCGTTGTTTGGGGGAGTGAAGAAATACATTGATTTTAATCAATTTCCCCAGTACATTTAGTGGGGAAACTGGGTGCATAGGTCACATGGCAACAATTGCCCGGTAAATTTAGTGTGGAAACTAAATTGGTGTATGGGTTATATAACATAAATTTCCCCGCTAGATTTAGGAGGGGAACTGAAAGTGCTTAAGTCATGCGACGTTGACTTTCCCGCCAAATTTAGCGGGGAAACCAAGTTGGTGCAGAGGTCATGACATCAAGTCACGTGACATTGATTTTTTCGCAAAATTTATACGAAAACTAAATTGGTGTACAAGTCTCGTGACATCAGGTCATGTGACATCTAATTTCCTGCTAAGTTTTGCAGGGAAAGTGAATTGGTATATAGGTCACGTTACCAGGGGTCGGGCTGACCAAACTGGTCTTGGACCAAATGATGGAGCAGAAAAATCCTTACGTTGGAGCAGCCAAAGAGCAGGAAATTCTGCATTTTCTGCAACTTGGGAGCAGAAAATCTGCATTTTGGAGCAGTAAGGATATAAAATTTGTATTTTGGAGCACCTCAGGGGCAGAGCCGTATATGTAGAGAGTTTGGCCATTCGTTGGGAAGTATAGGAGACAAATGAGGAAGCGCCATTGGTCTAAAGCTGGCTGCACGTGTTCCAGGGCGTCTTCAGAAATTCGAATGTGACCAACCAGAAGCCGGAAATAATACCCTGGCGGTGGTCGCGAGAAACAAATCTGATAACTGCATCGGAGTAACTCTCGGTGATTGAAAATATGGTACACGTGATGTTTCAATCACGCTCATCCAAAATGATGGTGGAAGAGTGCGACTAGCAGAACGATCAACACAATCTGTACGCCAAGCGCCGAGGGCCGGGAATCTGCCGTCCGAGCGGTCACACTCTGTCCGAGCAAAACAGAGTTGAGCGGCACATTCGTTTCTTACATCTTTCTGCGTGATCATGATCAAAACAACACGTGCACCCTATTTTCGACCACAAAGAGTTACCACACTTCACTGTAACGCGCTTATGAAAACCATATACAAACATATACCTTTGATCAGAACTGTTTCTCGCTACCACCGCTAGGGATTCTTTTCGGCTTCTGGTTGGTCAAGAGAACATGTCAAGCCCTCTTTCCAAGTCTGGCGCACGCCCTGGCTCTGCCCGCGCCTCCCATTGACCGAACTCTCTCTATACACGGCTCTGCTCAGGGGTGACTGCGACATCATTTTAAGAAGGCATCTTAGCCAATTGTACCATGCATTACAATTCAATGAAACTAGGTTTGTACTACAGGTGCTGGAAAGTACTGAAGCAACATTACTGTGAAATATCTGAAACTGCAGAAAAATATTTTAGGAACAAATTTTGATTAAAATTGAAGGGGCACGACTCGGGAACATTAATCCTACATGGTATGTAGCATTATATATCATAATATGATGCAATGGTACAATGGTTAGGATGTATGGATTTGGGATTCAGTTAAAAAGCATTTCATGCCTTAAAAACTATCACAATTGCTTTCTTGCCTACTGTGCCACTTTTGTATGCTCAAAACATGTTCAGGGTATTGACCCTAGGTATTAGGCAACTTGCATCTGCCCTGATATGGGGTGAAGCATATTGTCTTCATTTTTAATGAAGCAAACAAGCAAGTGAAATCTGCTTGTGTGCATTATCTAGCTTTCAGCTCTTCAGTCACAGCACTGCTTGTGGCCTGAAAGTGTACCAACGTCTCAAGTACCCTGGCCTGGAGGACTGCGAAGGAACTGTGGAGTTCACGAAAAGAATAAACGATGTCTTCGACGCCCTCAATGTGAAGCTCCCGTCCCGAGGTATAAAAGAAGATTCAAAGGAAATTAAGGTAAACATAGAAGAGTTACTGCATACTGTATTAAGTGCAACAAAAAACAAAAGAACGCTAGTATTCCCATGTTTATTTATTAGCTTATTTGTGATACCCCTAGCAACATTATTGCCTACAAGAGGAGGATGTTTAACTAAGTCCTAATTGGGAACCCAATGCTTCGAGGACTACTCAGTCTCTTCCTCAGGGGTCGTCGAGGAGCACTGGTTTCATTTTCTGTTGAGGGGCAGTATTTTCGTTTTTGTAGGTGGTGTGTTTCTTTTGGAGTTGGTGATACCTTGAAGCCATGGATGTAGGTGAATGGTAAAGCACCGAGGGACCTATTTATGTTTTCTGGCATAGTTCCACATTCCGAGGTTAGTTAGTGGTTAGTTACTGCAAGTGTTCATAAAGTTTATGCGGTAAAGCTTGATGTTGCAGCATTCACAAAAAAAAAACGCACCACCGTAAAAAAAAGCGAAAACGAAAATGTTGCATTTTAACGGCCAAAAGCAGAGTTAACATTTTGCTGCACTAGGCAGCATTTAGCAATGCCCCCCTCCCCCAACCGCCCCCTCCCTTTTATCAATAACGATGGTGGAGAGTAGGGGTTGGGGGGGGTGGTAGAGCTATAGTCGGTGACAGGTCAAGAACGAAGTGGAAGCTCCTCCCACCCCTTTCCACTTCAGCGGAGCAAACGGTGGAGAGGAGGTCGCCTCCTCTACCGCGTTTGCTCTTCTAAAGTGGAAAGAGGTGGGAGGAGCTTCCACTTCGTTCTTGACCTGTCACCAACTATAAGGTTTGAGTTAAAATTTTCAAAAGTAGCTAGATTTGGAACTAGAATTCTCAAAGTAGCTAAATTCAGAGCTAGATTTAAAAGAAAGCCAATTAATTTGGGGGCGGCCACAGATTGGCCACCCCCAAAATTCTGCCGCCCTAGGCAGCTGCCTACTCTGCTTTGGTAAGTCCGCCCCTGTCAACGGCTATTGCCACAGTACCTATGAGGAAAAGACCGAGCAGGTCACAAAACAGTGGGTTCCCTAATAGGAGCTTTGCTGGATGCCGCTCTTTTTTTAATTATTTTACCCAACCACACAGATTTCCGTTGTATGTTTATGTTCAACATTATTAGTATATTAATGGAGATAAACAATTATAAATAAAACATAAAATGACTGATTTATGAATATAATTCATTTGACAACACTGCAAACCCCACTAGGGCACAAGCAGGCACAAACTAGATTTATGGTTTACTCATCATTCCAAAAAGCCAATAACAGGGATGCAATGTCAGACCCACTGTTATAAGAAAGTTTTCCTATTTGCTTGGTACTGTGCTCGGGTACCAAGCAATAGTGTCTCCACATAGACACTGCCGTCATGTGCAAAAAAACTACTACCAGCCTTGTCTATGAGTCGCAGTGACATATAGCCAAATTAAGTCTGCTACCGGTGGAGGATGATTAACTTTCATCCAGATAAAAGAAATACTGCTAACTTTTGATTCAGGTAATGTATTGGGCTGAAACTTTCGCATTCAGCCTTCACTGCTGAGGCTTATGAAGTTTTAACATTTCACGATGCACAGCTTGGAAAAACCTTGTAAGTTTTCCCAGGCAGACCTCATGGCATTTAGTAACTGTAACCACACATGCACCTAATCTTCTTTATTGTAGATCATCACTGACTTCCTGGAGCTGGTGGACGAGACGGAACACAATCACAACACCAGAGGCACAGTCATGTTTGCTTCTCCAGTGACCATGCAGTCGCTGCGAGTCACACTAGCATCAGTGCGTGACCTGATCTCGGACCTTCTGCGCTGTGGAGCCCACTACGTCCTCACTGGAAAATTGAATCAGGATCCTTTAGAGGTAATCAAGTCTACCTATCAGGGACGGCGCCAAGGGAGGCGAGGGTGGCGCGCCTCCCCTAAAAATTTTTCTGCCACCCCAAGATGAAGCAGCTGTGTATACAAATAATTGCCTACGACGTCGGCTTGAAGACCCAGTGTAACGAGTGTCCAGCCTTTAGAGCCGTTCATGCCTTTTATTATTATTTTTTTTTCTAAGTAACTTTTAACCGTAGTCATACCGTGGACGAGTAGGCTATCAAGTGCTTTAGAAAAAGCAGCTCCCTTTGTGGCGCCTGTTGGCTTTCCTCTTCGTATTCCGCTCCATGGCGGGGAGACCGGAGACGTGGACAAAGGAGAGCTTAGTTAAAGTCAAGGTTATGGGGAATTCTGGACCGTCTCAGAGAGGGAAGCAAAACCTGGTTGTGAGTGTGAGCACAGGTGGCAGATGACCCTGCTGTGACAACCCCAACTCCCCCCTTCCTCCTTGTGTCCCTGCATTTCGCTTGTCAATAAGTACATTGCATAAGCTATCTTTGGTAACCCTGTGGGCGACAGCACCTCAGAGCAAGCTGAAAGAGACATGCCGGAAGACAAGCCCAAAATCTAAAGAAATGGACAAACAAAAAATGTGGTAAAAAGGCGGCTGTCAGAGAGGAAGGATAATCCCCTTTTGGTTATAGGATCTCATGCCTGAGGAAGGCGGCTTGGCATCTGTGTCTAGAACCTTTTAGTGAAAATCTTCATGGGTGGAGGTGGGGTGGGGGGGGGTTTAGTTGTTTCCAGCCTCAGCATGATTGTTTCATGGACATTACCCTAGTTGAGATGCTGGCAAGCCATTACTCATGCGACTGGGATAGTTTGGTGGGTGAGATGAAACTGATTCCTAAAGTTCTGCAGTGATACGAGAAAGAGAACAAGTGCAAGGGGACAATCACAGTAATGTTTGCTGAATTTCTAGGCAAGTTTCAGATAGCCTTCCAGGAAACCTATTGTCTGTGTGTCATAGCTCTGACAATTCCTGCCTCCAGTGCAGCATGTGAACGCACGATTTCATGCCTGCACCAGCTGAAGACGTATCTGAGAAACAGGATGTGCGACAAAAGGCTCATGAGCTTGGCGATTCTCGCTGTGGAAAAAGCCACTGCAAAAAGCCTGGAATTGAGCGACATTGTCGACACCTTTGATGCTGCCCATCTTAACAGGCGAATTCGCCTGCTTCTGCAAACTTTGGACTAAAGTAGCGTGTAAAGACTTGTAACATATAGGTGAATATTTGAAAAAGTGAAATTGTACAAAAACTTTGCTGTAAATAGAATAAACTGAGCTTTAAACAATGCCCATACCCAGTCCGACCCAGCAATTGCTCCTCGTTCCTTATTATCTTTCCGTTAGCCTTATAATAACCATTAACTCAAAAAGGCATGCCCCCCACCTCCAATTTGGTTAGCCTCCCCACTGCCCGCCATTATGAAAATCCTGGCGCCGTCCCTGCTACCTATACACGCTCATTTTGTGGATTGTGGACGTAACGGGTGTTCATCCTCTTACCTCAGCGCTTCTTTGGCATGGTCCGCTCATTTTCCGGAGACGAAGATCATCCAACGGTAGTAAGCTTCACCCAGATCTACCGGTTGCTGAGCCTCTACGCTCCCATCAAGGCCTGCATCCAGGGAAACGTCACTGAAGAACCGACGCATGTGCTTGCAACAATGGAAGAAACAATGAAACTCAAGAAGCAGCATCACGCATCAGCTCACGAAAAGCTCAAGGACATTATCAATAGAAAGCTCGCTCTTATTTGTGAGGGTGCCAAAGGGCAAGGAGGGAGCAGTATGTCCGACCACAGTTATGGGGTACCATCCAGCCAGGATTGTATCATTTACTACATATGCGGATACCTTGTGCACTCCTTCACTAAACACGTAAAGTGCAAGATGTGTGTACTAGACATCCAATCTGCACAGGCTCAGTGCCCCGAAGCTTACTTCACTCTCCAAAAAGACTTCAAACAAGGCAGCCTGAAACATCCATCGCAAAAGATGTTTAATATGCTCAAGGAAATTGAGCACCAGCTCGCAGCAGCTTTAAAAGAGAACAAATTGTGTAGCGACATGTTTTGGCTGCTGCTGGAAGCCCTTGACAGTTGCCATATCTCAAGGCTTGGCTGTGAGGCTCACAAGGACACCTTCACAAGTGAGCTCCTCATGTCCTATGTGACACTGCGCATTCATTTTTTGTCAGAGACAGCTGCAAAATGCTCAGCGAGTCAGAGAAGGTCGCCACTGCACGAAAAAAAGCTAAGATGCTTTAGGCAACCTCTAAATTCACTTTCAATAAAAAAAAAAGACACCAAAAAGATAAGGACAAAAACAAAGCGAACGAAACATCCTGAATACCCCTTGACAGCAAAAGCGTAGAAACATACACACTTTCCAGCGAAGTCCCCACACTCACATCTAGTGATGGACCGAATCTGCCGAACTTCAGATTCAGCAGAGTGTCACATAGGACATGAGGCACATGCCGAACTTTTAAAGGAAAGTTCGGCAAAGATTCGGCAAAAATTCGGTAAATGTCTGCATGCACGAGAACGCGACAGGGTCGTGGATTGCAAATGGACGCTGTGCGGTTACCATCGTACAGTGTAGTACAACCAGCGGTTACAGCGAGGTGTGGAGTAGGCAACACAGTAACTCTGCATTTGTGAGCCTTGGCGAGTGTGGTTCTCTTCAATGTTTTCTGCCTCAAGAACAGATCGACCAGCGATTTACGCAGTTCACTGTGCAAGTGACAAATGATGCAGTACATTCTGGATAACGTAATATTCAATTGGATGTCTAGTACACACAGCTCATACACACAAATTGGAAAACATGCATATTTACAATAATAATGTTGTACTAAATATCAACGTTAGGTCTGATAACAATGTATCTTTGTCGAATCTCTAGAGAAGTTTGACAAAAGTTTGGCTTTGCCGAATCCCAAGATTCGGTGGCAAATTTTTGATTCGGCAAAATTTCGGCCCGTCACTACTCACAACATCAGCAGATAGTAAAAATCAGGTTTTATTGCCTTCACCAAAAGTCGACTCAAGGCTTTGAATGGTACTCCCACCCTTTTAAGAAGTAAGGGTTTGGTGGAGAGGCCTCATATGTAAATATGTTTTTAATATTATTGCTCAGCAAATCTACCTCTGTCATTCTCTGACCAGGTTGTGTTTGTGAATATTTGTGGCCATGGCTGTGCTTGTTGCAACTGTGACTGCACTAGCCCGAGGTCTATGAACATTTCTGTCAAAGTGTGCATTCAAGTTGTCTCTCTTTTTACCTTGACTGAGTCTTTTATTCCTACTTTTGTAGTTCAACAAAGTTGCCGGAAAAGTGTATGCCTTGTCTCAGTTCTTGCTGCTTCCTTCTTTCTGTTTTATCAAGAAAAAAAATGTTTTTTGCATCTGCTTCTACTTTGTCAATCAGTGTTCCAATTATTTTAGACTTCCTTACGTACAATGCTCCATTTCACCTGCTAAAGTTGATTTTATCCTTTAGCTGTTGTTGATTTATAATCCCAAGTCCCACCAATTCTGTCATGCAGTCAATTAGACCCCCCTATATAACACAAGTTATGAAAACCTGCCACCATTTGTCAGAGGCAGACCAACATTGCAGATATGCATAAGATATTGTAATGATTTCAGATTTGTTTTTAGACTCAAAATATTACTGGGGAAACCCCGACGAGGTGAGGTCTCTCTTAAAGGGATACTGAGCTGAAATTTCGAGCTCACACAACGAGGCTGGACGGATAGGCGGGACACTGCAAAACCCCAAAACATCGCTCATACAGCAATACCTCTAACGGATCGCCGTATTTTTTGGAAAAGAAGTGCGCGATTGAACACAGCCGACGAGGCCGGCGAGACAGGACACGTTACGATTCTCATTTTCTCTCCTCCTCGCTAAGCCCCGTCGAGCTGGTCAAACGAAGCGAGGAGGTGAGAAGTGAGGCCGCTTCCCTTTATTCTCAAATTCTCCCGGAGGACAATAACATCAAAGACCTCGCTTGATCACGCCCTTCTTTTTCAAAAGTTTGGTCATCCGTTTGAGATTTTGATGTATGAGTGATGTCTAGGAGTTCGTGGCATCCCGTTCAACACCACTGCTGCCTTATTTTGCGAAATCCAAATTTCGGTTCAGTACCACTTTAAAGGGATGCCGAGCCGAAATAAGACAGCAGAAAGTTAAACAGGACGCTACAAACTCCAAAACATCACTCATACATCAGAATCTCAAACGGATGGTTGTATTTTTGGAAAAGAAGGGCATGATCAAGCGAGGAATGCGACGCCCCGGTCCTCCTGGAACAGTTCAGAATAACAGGAAGTGCCCTCGCTTCGGTTCACCAGCTCGAGAGGACAAAGCGAAGAAGGGGAATTAGAATCGTGATGTCACATGTCACGCGAGCCTCGTCGGCCGTATTCAATCGCGCACTTCTTTTCCAAAAATACGGCCACCTGTTAGAGATAATGTTGTATGAGCGATGTTTTTAGGATTTGAAGTGTCTCGCCTATCGTCCAGCCTTGTTTTGTGGGCTCCAAATTTTGCTTCAATATTCCTTTAAAGGGCCTCTGAAAAGAAAAGAAAAGTTTTTTTTATTAAACAGTCTGGTTGGGACACGCGTGTCAAAAACTAAAACTTAACTAAAAAAATTTTTTTTCAGAGCGATATTGAAGGCGAGAGATTTATTTGAAATTCTGTGCACAAAGTCCATAACGTCACGGAATGGTCATTCACTCTTTCCACCTCAACGTGAAGACGATCCACCTCTCCTCCATGCGCCCGAAATGTCGAGAGAAAACGAGTGGAAAGGAGGTGACTACCCACTCAATCAGATCTCGTGCCGTCAATATTGCTCTAAACATTTTTTTTTTGCGTAAGATTAGTTTTTTGACACGCGTGACCAAACTAAACTGTTTAAAAAAAGCTTTCTTTTTTTTCAGGTTTTTTTTAAAGAGTTTCTGAAAATGAATTGAAATAAATGAACAACCAAAAACGGTAGACGAAGATAGTTACAGAGCGTCACATTCATCGGGGTAAGCGGAAACGCAGGGTTGAGCGCTAGCGAAAAGAGCGCGTCGTCGTCGGGAAAGTCTGAATGTGTCCGCAAAGCTGCGGTCAGCTCCTTATACTACACTCGGTACCTCGAATATACGACCTAGAATGTTTGGGAGTGAGCTAGGGCGATGCTGACTGTACTCCGTGTCACTAGTTGTGTGCAGTACGGGCAACGGCAATGCCAGGAGAGAAAGGGCGAGCAGGGGCGGATGCAGGAATTTCCTGAGGGGGGGGGGGGGGTCAGGTGTTGGTCAGCGTACCATTTGTTTATGAACCCCCTCCCCCTCTCCCTCGTTTCACGCCCCTAATTTTACACATGCAGAAATCAAGAGGGGGGTCAGGACATCCGGACCCCCCTCTAAATCCGCCCCTGAAAGTGAGCGCTAGGAAGGCGGGACGGGAGAGGAGGGCAATGGAGGGAAGGAAAGGGCAAGCACAAGGAAGGTAGGACGGGAGAAAGTTTCTCTCCTCTTACCCAGCCTTCCTAGTGCTTGTCCTTTCTCCCCTCGTGTGGCATTGCCTTCGCCTGTACTGCACGCGGCTAGTGACCGAAGCATAGGCAAAGTCATCCTGGTCTCCTTATCTTTTACACTCAGGGTAAGAGTAAACACGAATCTTCTAAATGTATGATGAAGCGTTCCTTCTTGGACATGCATGCAGCAATATAATCATGACTTAGTACTCCCTCCCTTTGAATGCTTATTCTGCTATGTGCTGCACAGTGCTTCATGTTGCCTTGGCCTGCGGGTAATGCTTTTTACATAAAACCAGCCCATATACATATTAGGTGGTCAAATATGAGCCTCTTACAATAGGGGCTCGCAGCAGCAGTGCAGAAATTAACTTGATAGTTTACGAACAAACTTATTAATGCAAAAGCATTTTCTATCCCATGGAGCGGAGCCGGCGCCATCTGTAACCGCAAAAAAAAACGTGAAAGAAATGCCTATTCTCCCATTGGCTGAGCAAAACGGCTCCTAGATAGCCACTGGCGGCCACTTCACGAGACCGCGCGCTCGGCTGCCGCTCTCATGTCAGGCGTTGCCGGAGGGGGGGGGGCTGCGGCCGCTTCACGAAAGCATGCGCTCGGCCGCCGCCCTTGTGTCGGGCGTTGCCGGAGGAAGGGGGGGGGGCTTTCGGCTGCTTCTGGGCTGGCTTGCTGGAGCAGCATCTCAGCCGAGACTCGGTGGAAGAAGGCACTGCAAAGGTGCAATAGTTGGGGCGCGCAAGCGTCTTGTGACGCAGCAAGAGTCCCGCTCAGCTCGTGCGCTGGCTTTGGCATTGCTTTCTTTCCACCAGTCTCAGCTGAGACGCTGTTTCTAGCAAGTCGGCCTTGCTCCTCTCGGCGCCGAGAAACATGGCGCCGCCTGAGGCATCTACATCGTCGGCGGCAGCAACCTCGGCAGTAGCAAAACGTGGCCCTCCACACCAGTACACCACAGATGAACTAAGGGAGCAGAAAAACAACATTCATGCTTTCGCATTCATAACTCATAAAAGGTGCTTAGGTGTCATCCGATGTTTTTTTTTAGTTTGCCTTCTTGTTGTAGACTTGGGTGCCGGGTGCTTTAGCACTGAAGTGAGTGCCAAAGAGCTGAGGGGCAAGCTTGAGGCCAGTGGTGGCTTCAGGCATAGGTGGAGTGGTTATGGCGAGGTCGGGACCGCCGTGAACTTGAAAGGTGCCCCGAAACACGCACACCAGCCTTGAGCGGGAATGGCGGCTCGGCTGGAGCTGGTCACACCAGGAGGAAGTCTTGAAAAGCACCAGCCTGTTAGCCGATGCCCTTTCACTTGTGAGCCCTGCTGCCTCCGGCGTGGCCCTGCATTCCAAACCCTTCTAAGGTCATCTCTTCACTCATTTCTTCACACTCACGCGCCGAGTTCTCGAAAAGGGCTGGCACGTGAACATCCCATCACATCTTTTACCCCAAAAGGAACCACATCAGATGTTTAATGCCATGTTGCTACCTTTTTTCCCTCTGTATTCATGTTTTATTATCTACCTAACCGCAACTTAATGCTTCAGTCAGAGAGTGAGGAGTAACAATGAGAAGAACATTGAAGAGTAATTGTGTGGACCTCTTGTTATACTGTGTTTACCATGGTGGTCACGAATTATAATGCAAAAGTATACTCGTGAAGTCCTTTCACACACTTGAAACCGAGTAGGACGGACTGAGATAAGACGAGCTCCCCAGTGATACACGCGCCGTTCGACTGTCTTTCGGACGGCGCTTGTAGGCGCGATTGGAGTGCAGTCGGACGGCACTGTAGACACAGCCTTTAAAAAAAAAAACCTTATCGGGTACGTAGATCTTATTTTAGGAGTAAGGCAAGTCTACGTTCGTCGTGCCTCAAGGGTTGTCCGTCCGACGGACTAAAACAAAACGTATTGCGAAGTCATCGGAATTTGAACTTACCCCGGAGCGTCGACGACGGGTCTGATCAGGCTAACGATAGCGGTTCGTGATGCCCAAGTCTCACTAGAGTGACGAACAAAAACAACCGACAACATGCAGCATGCACGCGAAGGGTACGGACCGACCAGAAGATTACCGTCCCTTCCCCAAAGAATTAACGGAACAAGAACATTACATGAGTGTGGCAAGCTTGCAGTATCTCGGTGCTCGTGAAGTAAGCACGAGTGATTGCAAGGCTGTCAAAGAGACTAGGAGAGACAAGTACATAGAAGTGAAATCCACATACGACAACGGTCGTCGGGTAGGACACTTACCTCTTTACCTAGCCTAATTCCTGTCATGAGCGATCCGTCGTGTCCTCATGGTTTCCGAAATTGCGATAAGGAGTGAGAATGTCAGATGACGACCCTCCCGACGATATTGCCAATATTGCCACACGGACCCTCACCCTCACCCCTCACCGCCTGGCACATCCAACAATAGTCACTGCAAAGGCCGCTTCCAAAACAGTGGCGCTTCGAGCGACACCGGGCGAGTCGTGGTGAGTGGGGGGGGGGGGGTACTGCTCGTGGAAGCAGCGTCTGCCAGAGCAGTTCCACAACTGAGGTAATCTAATAACGTTGGTCATAAGCGACGATG